>CM035132.1:70461856-70594356 GCA_020205605.1 Panax ginseng | reverse complement strand
TTACATTTATTGTCACACTATTTTATAGAATAGTGAGGACTACTATAACACCATCTCGGACCATCACTCCGTTCCCCGACTAGTCCCGGCTACGTTCTCATTTCTTGAAGAGAACAATGAAAGTAAAAGGGAGAGCTCAACTAGCCAGTAAGAAATATTATGACTAAGATAATGCAGGATAAATTATCATTAGCCTTCAACAATGTTAAACTGATAAAATACAATAGACATCAAGTTTAACTACAGTGGAATAAGCAATCCATTAGAAGAGTCAAGTAGAGCATGATATCTACTATCTTCTATGATTTAAAATATTTTCATCAATTTTTTATCGCTGAGACTCAGCTTAATAGATAAACCACATCATCGAGTCATCCCTGCACTACGAGCCAAGGATATTCATTAAATCATCAATGGTCATGACTATACCGAAAAATCCCTGGTCATAATCATACCAAAAACTGTCCATCAATGCACTACGGGCCACTGAGGACTTTTACCACATCATTTATAACATTACAGGTCATGATTATACCGAATAATCCCTGGTCATAATCATACCAAGTCCATCTATGCACATAAGACAATGATGACTTTCATCACAATATAAGCATGAGGATGATGACAATGGCATAATAATTCAATAAAACAAGTTTAAGGATAAATTTTAAAGATTTAAAATTTTAGTTTATCCAGAAATCAATAACGTCCAAATTATCAACATGATACTTCTTTGTGGAGTAAAATTCAAGAATGCTCAGAAGAATATTTCCATGAAAAGATACTGGATAAAGCGCAAATATCCAGGATATTCTACTAATTCCATGGAGTATAGAAGCCAAAACTTTAACCAATTGAGTATAATCAACGGGATCAGTCGGCTAGAGAGCGGGGCTATTCTTCTTCCGGGGAGACAAATGAAGTTGTAAATGAATTTTTGCCCACCATGCAGTAATTCACGAGACAGATCATTTCAACAATTTAATAAGGAATGAATATGAAGGATCATTCACCATACATGCGGTAATCCACATAGGCGAGTTATTCCAATGTAATAATATGGAATAACGTAAGAATTCACCAAAGCGCATGTAATCCGCATGACATGTTATTCTAATGTAATAATAAAGAATGGAACAAGGTCATGCGTAAATCGCATGCATGTGATATATTCCAACAAAATAATAAAGAATGGAACTGTGTCATGCGTAATCCGCTTGCATGACAAGATATTCCAACGAAATAATAAAGAATAGAACCGTGTCATGCGTAATCCGCACAAAATGTAATATTCCAAATGTAATAATAAAGAATGGAATAACAACGAAATTCATCAGTGCATGCGATAGATCACATGCATGTGTTATTCCAATGTAATAATAAAGAATGGAATAATGTAAGAATTTCACCATGTATGCGGTATTGGCATAGATAAAAGTTATTCCAACATAATAATAAAGAATGGAATAACAGCTCTTACGAGTATTGAAAGAAAATAATTCTCTTCATGAATACGAAAGAATAATACCCCTTACCTTAGAAGAAACTGGATATTGGAATAGTGAGGTAGCAGACTTCTCTTCTTCTTTTTCTCTATAATTTCCCTCTATAATAATTGCTCTAAAGCTTTAGTGAATTGGTGAGAAATGAAGGAAGAATGAGCTTCTATTTATAAGAAAATATAGTTTCGATAATTGCACGTTTTGGGCCTCAAAATATTACTGTACAATACCTTCAACTTTTCTTTCATTTTTAATTTAGTCCTGCAAGTATTATCAAACTTGCACCACCTCCCCTAATAGTAAATAATGTGAATCAATAGTTCAATCATGTGAATTAATAGTTATAATCATGTAAAAATATGAATTGCAGTACAGTACCTCTATCTATAGCTCCATTTTTAACTTAGTCATGCAAGTATTATCAATCTTTCACCAACTCCCCTAATAATACAAGAATGTGAATCAATAGTACACACATGTGAACAAATAATTATAATAATGTGAATTAATAGCAATTAATTGCTCATTTATCCGATTAATTACCCGACTAGTCAGTAAAATGTCCAGACATCAATTAATATCGGAATAAATGTCGATTTCCACTAACACTAATAATTTCAACACAATGGAACTATCAATTTCATCTTTAATCAACACGAACCTATTCATCATTAATATTATAACTCACAATATTTAACAATTAGGTCGTTCCTAGGAAAGAGGGGGCTTTTCGATAAGGATTTCTCCTTATTAAGCCAAATTAGATGACCAAACCTCTCCTTGATGTAGAACTTCTAGACATTATAAATATTGTAATTTAATAATATGAATAACTTTGTCGCCTTAATTAATGATTAAGTAATATAACATATATATGCGGATGATCTTTGTGACAATAATCGAATCAATAATATGAGAGATATGATGCGTTAATTATCGTAATAATAATTGAGTATAACTGAGTGACTTTTCACGTATGCATCAATAATCAATACCGTAATGCTACTATGCAACCACGCGTAGACATCAGACTTTTACTACCGGGTAGTTCAACAGTTTAACGGTAAAACTTCCGCCGTTATTTTTATAAAAAGATAATTATGTCGTTTTCTAACTACGACAATACTTCCGTTGTGGGGTCCACCAATGATTGTGTTGTCATATGAATATTCCCTATTAAAACGAATATTCTCCGACCAATCGAATATTATATAACCACTTGCTTACTTTGCAAAATTTATAAATATTACCCATAACTATAACATTATATTATATCCACACCATAATATTCAAAAATATATTTTGAGATGAATTAATCATTATTCATAAAAGTTGGGGTCTTACAACCTCCCATTCTTATGAAATTTCGTCCTCGAAATTAGGGTACGTACCTGGTATATCGAAGAGGTGAGGATATTTTGACTTCATCTCAGATTCTAACTCCCAGGTCATTTCTTCCACATCGTGGTTTCTCCATAAAACTTTAACTTGAGGTATAACCTTGGAGCGTAGAATATGTTCCTTCTTATCCAAGATTTGAACAAGAACCTCTTCATACGTTAAATCTTCCGCTATTTCATCCGGTTTTAACTTAATAATATGGTTCGGGTCTTCCATATATTTACGTAACATGGATATGTGAAAAACGTTATGAACACGAGACATACTTGGCGGTAAAGTGAGTCTATAAGCCACAGTTCCTACTCGATCGAGGATTAAAAATGGTTCAATGAATCGAGAATTGAGCTTTCCTCTCTTTCCAAATCTCGTAACTCCTTTCCATGGAGCAACACGTAACAACACATGATCTCCAATATTGAATTTCACGTCCTTTCGATGAAGATCAACATAACTCTTTTGTCGATCTTGTGAGGTTTTTATACGTTTCCGGATCATTTGAATCTTTTCCATAGTCATACGTACCAACTCCGGTCCCAACAACGTTGCTTCACCCACCTCATCCTAGCATACTGGAGAATGACACTTTCTTCCATACAACGCTTCGAATGGAGCCATGCCAATACTTGCTTGATAGCTGTTGTTATAGGAAAACTCCACCAACGGTAAGAACTTGTCCCAACTTCACTTGAAGTCAAGGACATAGAGTCTTAATAAATCTTCAAGAGTTTGAATAATCCTCTCTGATTGTCCGTCTGTCTGAGGATGATATGCCGAACTAAATCATAAATCCGTGCCCATAGCTTTTTGCAAACTAACCCAAAATCTTGAAGTGAATCTTGGGTCTCGATCAGAAACTATGGATACGGGCATACCATAAAATCTTACAACCTCGTTTATGTACATACGAGCAAGACGTTCAAGTGTATAAGTTTCTCGTATAGGTAAGAAGTGAGTAGACTTGGTCAATCTATCAATAATGACCCAAATTACATCTATGCCTTGAGAAACCTTGGGAAGAACAGTAACAAAATCCATGGTAATGTGCTCCCACTTCCATTCTGGAATTTCAAGTAGTTGCAATGGACCTTTTGGCACTTGATGCTCCGCCTTGACTCGTTGAAAAGTTAGACACCTTGAGATAAACCCCGCTATCTCTCTCTTCATATTGCTCCACCAAAATGTATATCGAAGATCACGATACATTTTGGTACTCCCAGGATGGATTGCAAACGGTGTGTTGTGCGCCTCCATCATGATTTTATACTTCAAGTCAGAATCTTTAGGAACACAAAGTCTGGAGTTGACTCAAAGTATTCCTTCTTCATCGATTCTTGCTTCTGAAATAGCACCTTCTTGCACTTTCTTCCTCATACGCATCAACTCCAGGTCTGTAGTTTGAGCAGCTTTAACTTTATCGATTAAAGTCGGTTCTACTCGTATATTCATCATCATCACATGGGTCCCTGGAGTCTTTAACTCTATATCCATCCTTCGTAAGTCATAAAAAATGGGTCTTTACGTTGACAATATTGCACTCGTACCCGCATATGATCTTCTACTCAATGCGTCAGCTACTACGTTCGCTTTTCCAGGATGATATTGGATGGTATGATCATAATCTTTCAACAACTAAAGCCATCGTCATTGCCGCATGTTGATTTCCTTTTGAGTGAAGAAATATTTGAGGCTTTTATGATCCGTATAGATCTCCACCTTCTCTCCATACAGGTAATGCCTCCAAAACTTAAGCGCAAAAATGACTGCTGCTAACTCTAGATCATGAGTAGGATAAATCTTCTCATATTCTTTGAGTTGTTAAGAGGCATAGGCTATGACTTTTCCATGATGCATGAGAACACATCCTAACCCTTTGCCTAAAACATCACTGTAGATAACAAATCCCTCCGAGCCAGATGGTATTGTCAGAATAGGTGCTGAAATGAGTCTTCTCTTGAGTTCTTGAAAATTCTTATCACATTCCTCGCTCCAACCGAATTTTATATCTTTTCGAGTCAGCTGAGTTAATAGAGTAGCGATTCGAGAAAATCCTTCCACGAATCTCTGATAATAACCAGCTAAGCCGAGAAAGCTACGTACTTTGGTCACTGACTTAGGTTCCTCCCAGCTTTGAATTGCTTCAATCTTTGCCGGGTCAATAGATATTCCATGATTTGATATCATGTTCCCAAGGAACGCAACTTCCTCAAGCCAGAACTCACATTTCTTTAACTTGGCATAAAGCTTATTTTCACGAAGCTTTTGAAGTATCAGCCTCAAGTGTTGTTCATGGTCTTCACGGGTTTTGGAGTATATGAGGATGTCATCAATAAAGACAACCACAAAGTGATCCAAATATTCTTTGAATACTCGGTTCATCATGTCCATGAAGGCAGCATGAGCATTAGTCAATCCAAAAGACAGTCATCAGTTTTAATCTTCAACTAATGATAATACCCCTTACCTTAGAAGACAGTCATCAGTTTTAATCTTCAATTGATGATAATACCCCTTATTGAAAGAAATTAATTCTCTTCATGAATACGAAAGAATAATACCCCTTACCTTAGAAGAAACTTGATATTGGAATAGTGAGGTAGCAGACTTCTCTTCTTCTTTCTCTCTATAATTTCTCTCTATAATAATTGCTCTAAAGCTTTAGTGAATTAGTGAGAAATGAAGGAAGAATGAGCTTCTATTTATAGGAAAATATAGTTTCGATAATTGCACGTTTTGGGCCTCAAAATATTACAGTACAATACCTTCAACTTTTTTTTCATTTTTAATTTAGTCCTGCAAGTATTATCAAACTTGCACCACCTCCCCTAATAGTAAATAATGTGAATCAATAGTTCAATCATGTGAATCAATAGTTATAATCATGTAAAAATATGAATTACAGTATAGTACCTCCATCTATACCTCTATTTTTAATTTAGTCATGCAAGTATTATCAATCTTGCACCAACTCCCCTAATAGTACAAGAATGTGAATCAATAGTACACACATGTGAACAAATAGTTATAATAATGTGAATTAATAGCAATTAATTGCTCATTTATCCGATTAATTACCCGACTGGTCAATAAAACTTCCAGACATCAATTAATATCGAAATAAATGTCTATTTCCACTAACACTAATAATTCCAACACAATGGAACTATCAATTTCATCTTTAATCAACACGAACTTATTCATCATTAATATTATAACTCACAATATTTAACAACCAGGTCGTTCCCAAGAAAGAGGGGGCTTTCCGATAAGGATTTCTCCTTATTGGCGCGCAATTAGATGACCAAACCTCTCCTTTACAGAACTTCTAGACATTGTAAATATTGCAATTTAATAATATGAATAACTTTGTCATCTCAATTATTGATTTAATAATATAACATATTATGCAGATGATACTATGACAATAACTGAATCAATAATATGAGAGATATGATACAAAGAATTCTCAGTAGCAATAATTGAGTATAACTGAGTGACTTCTCACGTAAGCATCAATAATCAATATCGTAGTGCTACTATGCAACCACGCCAGACATCGTATTTTTACTACCGGGTAGTTCCACAGTTTAACGGTAAAACTTCCGTCGTTATTTTTATAAAAAGATAATTATGTTGTTTTCTAACAACGACAATACTTCCGTTGTGGGGTCCACCAATGATTGTGTTGTTGTACGAATATTCCCTGTTAAAACAAATATTTCCCGACCAATCGAATATTATATAACTACTTGCTTACTGTGCAAAATTTGTAAATATTACCCATAACTATAAAATTATATTATATCCACACCATAATATTCAAAAACACATATACTGTGAGTTTAAATACCAACTATGACTCATGTCCCAACCGTGGACAGCTCGTCACCAGGGTACCTTACATAAAGGTACAGTCAATAACTGTTTTAAAAATTAAAATCTTTCGGAAATGCTTAAGGAAACCTTCGTACATAGGAGGCCATGGATCTAAGTTATGATAGATATCATATGTCCAGAGAATTATCCTTGGTTGATCCAATAGACCCCAAAGAAAAACGAGAAGATTACTATAATGTTTCTTCCAATGGTGAGTCTTCTCTTGACATATAACTATCTCCATCATTTGCAATTGAACGTTATGTTTCAACCAAACTTCGAGATCATATAGGTAGTGCTCGTAGATATACTCAGCAAGTGGATGTGCACAACCCAGCCTTATGATAACACGAGGTTGTATGTCTTTAGACAACTTGTATGATAGTGGCAAAACACTCTTCCAAAGTTGGGTTCACCTTACCTTATTCGGTTCACCAAAATTAAATATCAAATGACGATATAATAATACACACTTATCTAAAGTTCTCAATAAAATTATTTCCATACTATTTAGGAGAACCTCAACAACTATAGACCCACCGCTCTATTTCCTGTTACCCCGCAACCCCGGCTTTTACACTCTTGTTACCTAAAAGGAATTATGAAGCAAAAGGGTGAGCACAAATAGCCCAGTAAAGAATATCATGACTAAAGATAATTAAATTATCAATAGCCTTCGTCAGTAATAAATTAGAGATTTAGAACATATGGTAGATGATAAAACTTTTCAACAATAGTTACAGCGGAACGAGCAATCCATTAGAAGAGTCAAATAGACCATAATGTCTATTACCTTCTCTATGTTAAAAGTCCACCAATAATATTTTATCCCTGTAACATCAATCAATAGATCCTGTCCACAATCATATGAATAACTCATAATCATATTTGTGGTTCCAAATTCCTTTTCTCATCCAGGACGAAGATAATTTTTATCACCTATCTTTTCCTGAAACATCAAAGATCTTGGTTATACCAAATCACAGTTTCTGTTCATAATCATACTAATAAGTTCATCTTTGCACTACGGGCCAAAGATATTCATTAACAGTTCATCTTTGCACTACAGGCCAAAGATATTCAGCAACAGGTCATCTTTGCACTACGGACCAAAGATATTCAACAACATGTCATCTTTGCACTACATGCCAAAGATATTCAACAACTGGTCATCTTTACACTACGGGCCAAAGATATTAATATCTCAAAGAAATACATAATCATTTTAGAATTTATATAAACCATATTTTCTCTTCGGAAAATTCCCTTCAACTATATTAATAATATTTCAGCGTTCAAGGGAAATATCCAAATATATGTCTTATTATTTTCAATAATCCATACTTGTAGCATGTTGATCAATTCACCTTTGCACTAAAGCTAAAAATATTCAATTGTAAATTCAATGGTCATGATCATACCAGTCAACGATTCAACTTTGCACTACTGGCCAAAGAGAACCCATAGTCACAATCATACCAATAATCTACCCATCTTTACACTTAAGTCAAAGAGAAATTTCTTCACTAGGATTATAAAAATGTTATATATGATAATAAAAATAATATGATCAAAACATGGATTTAATTTCAAGAGTAAGATTCATAAATCAACGATTTCATAACACCTTAATTCAAATGTTATAAATCACTTAATAATCTCATAATCTAATATTATTAATATTACCACAATATTTTAATCATTTCTTAAACTTATAAACAATTTATTTTAATTGTTTACACTTTACTAATTAATGAATTTAATCATCCTAAAATGCCAAACTCATAAAATTTCATTACCAATAACCAAAACCCTCATCAAAAATCTGCATATACCTTATATAGGATTTCCAAGCCATAAAATCATATTTTCCAATTTTGTTACTTCACATAACATATTTAATTCATTTACTCATAACTAGTCCATTTTCATGAAAATATCAAATCAAGACAAACAAATTTTCTTTTCTCATGATTTAGCGTAACATAGTCCCATATTGAACATATATTTTTCTCGAAATTTTTAAAATTCATTTACTATTTTTCATATGGCCAAAACTACTTTTAATATTTAGACATTTATCATAAATTATACTTTTGTCCAAAAATTCTGAAATTTACAGGGTATACTGATATTATATAGATGTACTCCCAATAAAAATTTCATCAATTTTGGAGTTAACCACAAGGAGTTATAAGGGTTTACTTTTAAAATAATCTTTTCTCATAAAATTCATCTCTTAATCTATACATCCAAAAATTACCATTTTTGGACACAATCAAGAAATCTCATCAAATTATCATTTCAAATTGTTCTAGAATTTTTGAGGGTCGGAAAAATTACGAAACTGAAAAACATAATAACCCTTAAAATCCCTTACCTCAAAAGAGCAGTATTTCTGACTGGAATATCGGATGTAAAGCCGAAGGAAATTTGCATTGAATAGCAACTCTCAAAGTATCTAAATACTCACAAAATATGCTCGATATATAGAGAGAAAGAAAACTTATTTCTGGTGTGATTTTCAATTCTAACTAAGCACCCTATTTATAAGAAAATGCTAGAACGCCAAAGCAGACTAAATTAATAAAATAATAAATAATTTTATTCCTACGCATGCCAAGTTAAAAATTCAAGCCCACCCTATTTGAAGTTTTAATTCAGCACATGCTTTCAAAACAAACAAAAGTGGGGACCGCCTTCTAGAAATCTCCACCAAAATTATTTATAAAAACAATTTCTGAATCAGTCACCTCTTAAAATTCATAACAAATCATACGTTAATTTTTAACGGTTCAAAATTTGTGGACATGTACTCAACTTATATATGTATAACATATTCAAAAATCACAACGATCCAACGGTCAGATTAAAAATTATAACTCACGTAATATATCTCAAGAACACTGATTTTTTGGATTATCAGTCCTTCGTACCAGTTTCATTAAAAAATTTACCACGATAAATCTACAAAGGATTTTTGGGTGATTCCAATTTCTACGGTTAGCTTACTTCCAGGGCTTTCTTTTGATATATGGCTCATCTCCCAACTCATTATATACAAAGAGTTATGGATTTTACAAAAATCAAGTAATAAACTAATTTTTCTGAAAATCCCATATTTTGTCACTTTTCTAAGAATTTCACTATTCCGACAAAATACTGATAAAACACATCAGCATTAATTTCTTCATTTATAACCACATAAAATAAATAAATCCATCATTTATATCTACATCAAATAAATATTTCCTTATCAATAATTAATTATTCACAAATAATATTACAGAATCACAATAATGACAATCAGGTAGTTCCCAGGAAAGAGGGGGCTTTTCGATAAGGATTTCTCCTTACTGGCGCGCAATTAGGTGACCAAACCTCTCCTTGAAAGAACTTTCTAGACATTACCAATAATGCTATCTAATAATATTATTCAAATAATATGAATTATTGATATGGTAATGAAAAATATTATGCAGTGATAATTATTGATACAACAATAATATAAAATATCAACGCAGCAATTATTGAATCAATAAAATAAAATATTGAACAAAGAATTACTTGTAATAATTATTGAGTAGTGCCTTCTTACGTAAGAATCAATAATTCAAAAATATTGCGCAATACCGGTGCTATTTGTGCAACCACGCCAGACATCATTGTATTTTAACCATCGTGTAATCCAACAAAGGCAGTAATACAGTGAATAATTACGTCGTTATTTATAAAAACTCAAACTTGTCGCTTTTCTTCATCCGATGCTTATTCATTATGTGGCCCACAATGGTTGCACTTGCCGTATTTAATATTCTCCGACAATAAAAATATTTCACGACCAAACGAATATTCCCCGACAACAATGAGTATTTTATAACCACTTGTGTATTTAAAATATTTAAATATATCACCCTTAACTTTAACCTTTTATCAATTTAACCATTTACTGAATAGTAATTATAAGAAAAATTGAACACTTTTATTTCATAAAATTCGGGGTCTTACAATCTCCCCTCCTTATGAAATTTTGTCCCTGAAATTTACGTACCTGGTATTTCGAAGAGTTGAGAATACCTTGCTTTTATTTCAGATTCTATCTCCCCGGTCATCATGATTTCTCCATTGCTCATCTCTTGTATTTTAGATATCATTCTAGAATACATCTTCAAAACAAAGGTTAATTGACATATCACAATTTGTCAACTTAAGTAAAAATTCAGCTTAGGTAGGACACACACTAGCGAAGGATATTATTCGTCTCTCCCTTCCTAGTTCTAATCCTGGATCTCCACCAAAGATCATATCCCTAAGCTCTGATACCAACTGTGACGCCCCCAAAACAGGTCCAATCCATCCAACCTATTCTGAGTCGCCAAATACATGGTACAGAAAATAACTACAACTTTATTACTACAACTATCGTGTAAAATACAACAACACATATACTGTGAGTTTAAATACCAACTGTGACTCATGTCCCAACCGTGGACAGCACGTCACCAGGGTACCTTACATAAAGGTACAGTCAATAACTTTTTTAAAAATTAAAATCTTTCGGAAATGCTCAAGGAAACCTTCGTACATATGAGGCCATTAATCTAAGTTATGATAGATATCATATGTCCAGAGAATTATCCTTGGTTGATCCAATAGTACCCAAAGAAAAACGAGAAGATTACTATCATGTTTCTTCCAATGGTGAGTCTTCTCTTGACATATAATTATCTCCACCGTATGCAATTGAACATTATGTTTCAACCAAACTCCGAGATCATATAGGTAGTGCTCATAGATATACTCAGCAAGTGGATGTGCACAATCCTGTCTTATGATAACATGAGGTTGTATGTCTTTAGACAACTTGTATGATAGTGGCAAAACACCCTTCCAAAGTTGGTTTCACCTTACCCTATTCGGTTCACCAAAATTAAATATCAAATGACGTATACAATACGACACACTTATCTAAAGTTCTCAATAAAATTATTTTTATACTATTTAGGGAGAACCTCAACAACTATAGACCACCGCTCTATTTCCTCACTTACTTCACTCGACCCAACCCTACACTCTTGTTACACGAAAGGAATTGTGAAGCAAAAGGGTGAGCAAAAATAGCCCAGTAAAGAATATCATGACTAAAGATAATTAAATTATCAACATCCTTCGTAGTAATAAATTAGAGATTTAGAACATATGGTAGATGATAAAACTTTTCAACCATAGTTGTAGCGGAACGAGCAATCCATTAGAAGAGTCAAATAGACTATAATGTTTATTATCTACTCTATGTTAAAAGTCCACCAATAATGTTTTATCCTCAGAACATCAATCAATGATCCTCATCCCACAATCATATGAATAACTCATAATCATATTTGTGGTTCCAAATTCCTTTTCTCATCCAGGACGAAGATAATTTTCATCACCTATCTTTTCCTGAAACATCAAAGATCCTGGTTATACCAAATCACAGTTCCTGTTCATAATCATACTAATAAGTTCATCTTTGCTGCACTATAGGCCAAAGATATTCAGTAACAGGTCATCTTTCCACCACATGCCAAAGATATTCATCAACTGATCATCTTTGCACAACGGGCCAAAGAAAAATACATAATCATTTCAGAATTTATATAAACCATAATTATAACCATGTTGATCAATTCACCTTTCCACTTAAGCTAAAAATATTCAATTATAAATTCAATGGTCATGATCATACCAATCAACGATTCAACTTTGCACTACTGGCCAAAGAGAATCCATAGTCACAATCATACCAATAATCTACCCATCTTTACACTTAAGTCAGAGAGAAATTTCTTCACCAGGATTATAAAAATGTTATATATGATAATAAAAATAATATGATCAAAACATGGATTTAATTTTAAGAGTAAGATTCATAAATCAACGATTTCATAACACCTTAATTCAAATGTTATAAATCACTTAATAATCTCATAATCTAATATTATTAATATTACCACAATATTTTAATCATTTCTTAAACTTATAAACAATTTATTTTAATTGTTTACACTTTTCTAATTAATGCATTTAATCATCCTAAAATGCCAAACTCATAAAATTTCATTACCAATAACCAAAACCCTCATCAAAAATCTGTATATACCTTATATAGGATTTTCAAGCCATAAAATCCTATTTTCCAATTTTGTTACTTCACATAACATATTTAATTCATTTACTCATAACTAGTCCATTTTCATAAAAAATACAAAATCAGTACAAACAAATTTTCTTTTCTGGGATTTTGCAGAACATAGTCCCATATTAAACATATATTTTTCTCGAAATTTTTAAAATTCATTTACTATTTTTCATATGGCCAAAACTGTCGAATATTTAGACATTTATCATAAATTATACTTTTATCCAAAAATTCCTAAATTTACAGGGTATAATAATATTATATAGATGTACTCCCAATAAAAATTTTATCAATTTTGGAGTTAACCACAAGGAGTTATAAGGGTTTACTTTTAAAATAGACTTTTTTCATAAAATTCATAACTCTTAATCTATACATCCAAAAATCACCATTTTTGGATACAATCAAGGAAACTTATCAAATTATCATTTCAAATTTTTCCAGAATTTTGAGGGATGAAAAAATTATGAAACTGAAAAACATAATAACCCTTAAAATCCCATACCTCAAAAGAGCAGTATTTCTCACTGGAATATCGGATGTAAAGCCGAAGGAAATTTGCACTGAATAGCAGAATCACAACAATCCAATGGTCGGATTAAAAATTATAACTCACGCAATATATCTCAAGAACACTGATTTTTCAGATTATCAATCCTTCGGACCAGTTTCATTCAAAAATTCACCACGATAAATCTACAAAGGATTTTTGGGTGATTCAAATTTCTACGGTTAGCTTACTTCCAGGGCTTTCTTTTGATATATGACTCATCTTCCAACTCATTATACACAAAAAGTTATGGATTTTACAAAAAGTCAAGTAATAAACTAATTTTTTTGAAAATCCCATATTTTGTCACTTTTCTAAGAATTCCACCATTTCGACAAAATACTGATAAAACACCTCAGTATTAATTCCTTCATTTATAACCATATAAAATAAATAAATCCATCATTTATATCCGCATCAAATAAATATTTCCTTATCAATAATTAATTATTCACAAATAATATTACAGTATCACAATAATGACAACCAGGTAGTTCCCACGAAAGAGGGGGCTTTCCGATAAGGATTTCTCCTTATTAGCGCGCAATTAGGTGACCAAACCTCTCCTTGACAGAACTTTCTAGACATTGCCAATAATGTTATCTAATAATATTATTCAAATAATATGAATTATTGATCTGGTAATGAGAAATACTGTGCAATGACAATTATTGAAACAACAATAATATAAAATATCAACGCAACAATTATTGAATCAATAAAATAAAATATTGAACAGTAATTATTATAACAATTATTGAGTAGTTCCTTCTTACGTAAGACTCAATTATTCAAAAATACTGTGCAATATCGTGTGCTTATGTGCAACCACGCGTATTACTGTATTTTAACCACCAGATAATCCAACAGTGTTAACGGTAACAATTACGCCATTATTTATAAAAACTCAAACTTGTCATTTTCTTCATCCGACAGTTATTCTGTTATGGGGCCACAAATAGATGCGCCGTCGTACGAATATTCTCCGACAATAAAAATATTTCACGACCAAACGAATATTCCCCGACAACAATGAGTATTTTATAACCACTTGCGTATTTAAAATATTTACATATATCACCCTTAACTTTGACCTTTTATCAATTTAACCATTTACTGAATAGTAATTATAAGAAAAATTGAATACTTTTATTTCATAAAATTCGGGGTCTTATAATTAACCCTTGTTTTGTGGCAGTATTTGAAAATGGCATCCGAAAATGTTGAGATAAGCAATGAAGCACATGAGACCGTTGAGTCACCACAAATTAATACCCAGGATAATGTGCAATAGGAAGACAATAATTCTCAGGTAAACAACAACGATCAAATGATGAACGATGGGATGTTCAAAGGTTTTATGCAATTCGTGCAACATCAGGCAAAGGCGGCTCCTGTCCAAAATGCAGGTGGAAACATTGATAACTCTTGGATGGTCACCGCTAAGCAGTTCAAGGAGCTGGGACCACCAGAGTTTTTTAGAGAGCCAAAACCACTTAAGGCGGAGACATGGATAAAGCAGATCAACAAGATATTTGATGTCTTGGGATGCTCCAAGGAGAAAAAGGTTCCTTTGCCACCTTCATGTTGCAGGCGAGGCAGACATCGGTGGAAATCAGAAAGCGTACTCAACCTGCCGCACTCAAAATGTCTTGGGAGAAATTCCAAGAGCTGTTCAACGATAAGTATTTTCCTGAAAGTATTCGTCACGTGAAGGAGGTAGAGTTCATCAAGCTTGAGCAAAACAATATGACTGTGGTACAGTACGAAGCTAAGTTTGCCGAGTTGTCTCGGTTTGTGTCCCACTTAGTTGATAATGAGGAGAGAATGACGTAGATGTTTCTAAGAGATTTGAAACCCAAGATACGTCAATACCTTATCTCTCATAAAATGTGTTTGTATTCAGATGTTGTGAATAGGACTCAGTTATTGGAGCGCGATAATGAGTCAACCCAACCAAGAGAGAGCAGCTAGCAAGTCGATAATACAGTGGTAGCAGTCATCGAAGCGGTGATAACAAACGTGGATGGAATCAACATGCCAGAAATGGTAATCACTTCGGTGGTAATCATGGCCATGACAATAAGAGTGGACATTTCAAGAAGAGGAGATTCAATAATGATGGAAAGAGGTCACACCAAAGACCGTTGTTAAGGAAGCGAGCACGATGGCCGGTCAGATGTTACAAATGTGGAGGGAAGGACACATAAGTCCAAACCGCATGAATGTAGTCCAAAGCATGTTACAATTGTGGAAAAGAAGGTCACCTAGCCCGATTTTGTCGTGCACCAAAGTTAAGTCCAGCTGGGATGGAGGCATCAAAGGGTGTCCCAGACAAGACAAAACCTCCCAAAAAGCAAGGAATACGAACGAGGTGATCACGGGTAAGCTAATCATAAACTCTAGTGAAGTTTATACTTTATTTGATACCGGTTCTACCCATTCCTTTATTTCTCCTACTTGCGCTCAACATTTAAATTTGACTCCGGAGAAATTAGACTTTGACTTATCTGTTGAAACTCCGTTGGGAGAAACCTTCATTACATCCACGGTTTATAAGTCTTGTTTGATTCAAATCGGTAACCGCACGTTACCTGTCGATCTTATTTCTTTGAAAATAATTGCATTTGATGTGATTTTAGGGATTGATTGGTTAACTACTCATCATGCTAAAATCGATTATTTTCGTAAGGTTGTTAGCTTTCATATTCCTAACCAACCTATTATGTGAATTCAAGCAACCAAACCACTAAAATCAATCACTGTCATATCAAGTCATAAAGCTATTCGTTTATTGAAAAACGAATGTCAAGCTTTCTTAGCCCATGTCACGGATTTAAATAAAAATACGTCAGGTTTGAATGATATTTCTATTGTTAATAAATTTCCTAACGTATTCCCTGAAGAACTTCATGGCCTACCCCCAGAGCGTGAAATTAAATTTTGTATCGACCTTGAATCCGGTACAAAACCCATTTCCAAACCCCCATATCGAATGGCTCCTATTGAACTTCAAGAGTTAAAAACCCAACTACAGGAATTGTTAGACATTGGTTTCATTCATCCTAGTATGTCTCCTTGGGGTGCTCTTATTCTATTCGTGAAAAAGAAAGATGGAAGTATGCGACTTTGTATTGATTATCAGGAGTTGAATCATGTCACCATCAAAAATAGGTACCCGTTGCCTCGCATTAATGACCTGTTTGACCAGTTTCAAGTAGCCAAATTCTTTTCAAAGATTAATCTTCGTTCCAGATATCATCAGTTGAAGATTAAAACTGATGACATTCCAAAGACTACTTTCAGAACTCGATACGGGCATTATGAATTCCTAGTCATATCTTTTGGATTGACTAATGCTCCTGCTGCCTTCATGGACATGATGAACCGAGTATTCAAGGAATATTTGGATCACTCTGTGGTCGTCTTTATTGATGACATCCTCATATACTCCAAAACCCATGAAGACCATGAGCAACACTTGAGGCTGATACTCCAAAAGCTTTGTGAAAATAAGCTATATGCCAAGTTGAAGAAATGCGAGTTCTGGCTTGAGAAAGTTGCATTCCTTGGGCACGTAATATCAAATCATGGAATATCTATTGACCCGACAAAGATTGAAGCAATTCAAAGCTGGGAGCAACCTAAGTCGATGATCAAGCACGTAGTTTTCTCGGCTTATTTGGTTATTATAGGAGATTCAGAGAAGGGTTTTCAAATTGCTACTCCATTAACTAAGTTGAATAAAAAGATACAAAATTCAGGTTGGAGTGAGGAATGTGAGAAGAGTTTTCAAGAACTCAAGAGGAGACTCATTTCAAAGACTGCTTTTGACAATACCATCCGCCTTGAGGATTTGTTATCTACAATGATGCTTCGCAAAAGGGTTAAGATGTGTTCTCATGCAACATGGAAAAGTCATAGCTTATGCCTCGCGACAACTCAAAGAATATGAGAGGAATTATCCTACTCATGATCTAGAGTTGGCAGCAGTCATTTTTGTGCTTAAGATTTGGAGGCATTACCTGTATGGAGAGAAGGTGAAGATCTATACGGATCATAAAAGCCTCAAATATTTCTTCACTCAAAAGAAACTCAACATGCGGCAACGACGATGGCTGGAGTTGTTGAAAGATTATGATCATACCATCCAATACCATCCTGAAAAAGCGAACGTAGTAGCTGACGCTTTGAGTAGAAGATCATATGCGGGTACGAGTGCAATATTGTCAACGCAAAGGCCTATTTTGTATGACTTACAAAGGATGGAGATAGAGTTAAAGACTCCAGGGACCCATATGATGATGGTGAATATACGAGTAGAACCGACTTTAATTGATAAAGTTAAAGCTGCTCAAGCTACAGACCTGGAGCTAATGCGTATGAGGAAGAAAGTACATGAAGGCGCTATTCCGAAAGCAAGAATCGATGAAGAAGGAATACTTCGAGTCAACTCCAGACTTTGTGTTCCTAACAATTTTGACTTGAAGTATAAAATCATGATGGAGGCGCATAACACACCGTTTGCAATCCATCCTGGGAGTACCAAAATGTATCATGATCTTCGACATACATTTTAGTGGAGCAATATGAAGAGAGACATAGCGGGGTTTATCTCAAGGTGTCTAACCTGTCAATGAGTCAAGGCAGAGCATCAAGTGCCAAAAGGTCCATTGCAACCACTTAAAATTCCAGAATGGAAGTGGGAGCACATTACCATGGATTTCGTTACTGGTCTTCCCAAGGTTTCTCAAGGCGTAGATGCGATTTGGGTCATTGTTAATAGATTGACCAAGTCTGCTCATTTCTTACCGATACGAGAAACTTATACACTTGAATGTCTTGCTAGTATGTACATAAACGAGATCATAAGATTTCATGGTATGCCAGTATCCATAGTTTTTGATCAAGACCCAAGATTCACTTCAAGATTTTGGGTTAGTTTGCAAAAATCTATGGGCACAAATTTACGATTTAGTTCGGCATATCATCCTCAAACGGACGGGCAGTCGAAAAGGACTATTCAAACTCTTGAAGATTTATTAAGACTCTGTGTCCTTGACTTCAAGGGAAGTTGGGACAAATTCTTACCATTAGTGGAGTTTTCCTACAATAATAGTTATCAAGCAAGTATTGGCATGGCTCCATTTGAGGCGTTGCATGGAAGAAAGTGTCGTTCTCCAGTATACTGGGATGAGGTGGGTGAAGCAACATTATTGGGACTGGATTTGGTACGTATGACTACTGAAAAGATTCAGACGATTTGACAACATATAAAAACCTCACAAGATCGACAAAAGAGTTATGCTGATCTTCATCGAAAAGATGTGGAATTCAATATTGGAGATCATGTGTTGTTACGTGTTGCTCCATGAAAAGAAGTTAAGAGATTTGGAAAGAGAGGAAAGCTCAATCCTTGATTCATTGACCCATTTATAATCCTCGAACGAGTAGGAACTATGGCCTATAGACTCGCCTTATCGCCAAGTATGTTTTGTGTTCATAACGTTTTCCACATATCTATGTTACGTAAATATGTGAAAGACCCGAACCACATTATTGAATTAGAACCAGACGAGATAGAGGAAGATTTAACGTATGAAGAATTACCTGTTAAAATCTTGGATAAGAAGGACCATATTCTACGCTCCAAGGTTATACCTCAAGTCAAAGTTTTGTGGAGAAACCACGATGTGGAAGAAATGACCCGGGAGTTCGAATCTGAGATGAAGTCAAGATATCCTCACCTCTTCGATATACCAGGTACGTACCCTAATTTCGAGGATGAAATTTCATAAGAAGGGGAGGTTATAAGACCCCAACTTTTATGAATAAAGATTAATTTCTCTCGAAATATATTTTTGAATATTATGGTGTGGATATAATATAATGTTATAGTTATGGGTAATATTTACAAATTTTGCAAAGTAAGCAAGTGGTTATATAATATTCGATTGTTCGGGGAATATTCGTTTTAACAAGGAATATTCGTATGACGACAAAATCAATCATTGGACCCCATTAACGAAGAAGTATTGTCGTAGTTAGAAAAACGACATATAATTATCTTTTATAAAAATAACGGCAAAAGTTTTATCATTAAACCGTTGAACTACTACAGTAGTAAAAGTACGATGAATACGTGGTGGTTGCATAGTAGCTACAGTATTGATTATTGATGCTTACGTGAGAAGTCACTCTCGTTATACTCAATTATTGCTACAATGAATTGCTTTGCATCATATCTCTCATATTATTGATTCAGTTATTGTCACAATATCATCTGCATAATATGTTATATTATTAAATCAATAATTGAGACGATAAATTTATTCATATTATTAAATTACAATATTTACAATGTCTAGAAGTTCTGTCAACGAGAGGTTTGGTCATCTAATTGCACGCCAATAAGGAGAAATCCTTATCGGAAAGCCCCCTCTTTCCTGGGAACGACCTGGTTGTTAAATATTGTGAGTTATAATATTAATGATGAATAAGTTTGTGTTGATTAAAGATGAAATTGATAGTTCCATTATGTTGGAATTATTAGTGTTAGTGAAAATCGACATTTATTTCGATATTAATTGATGTCTGGAAGTTTTACTGACCAGTCGGGTAATTAATCGAATAAATGAGTAATTAATTGTTATTAATTCACATGATTATAACTATTTGTTCACATGTGTGTACTATTGATTCACATTCTTGTACTATTAGGGAAGTTGGTGCAAGATTGATAATACTTGCATGACTAAGTTAAAAATGGAGGTATAGATGGAGGTATTATACTGTAATTCGTATTTTTACATGATTATAACTATTGATTCACATGATTGAACTATTGATTCACATTATTTACTATTAGGGGTGGTGGTGCAAGTTTGATAATACTTGCAGGACTAAATTAAAAATAAAAGAAAAGTTGAAGGTATTGTACTGTAATATTTCGAGCCCCAAAACGTGCAATTATCAAAACTATATTTTCCTATAAATAGAAGCTCATTCTTCCTTCATTTCTCACCAATTCACTAAAGCTTTAGAGCAATTATTATAGAGAGAAATTATAGAGAGAAAAAAGAAGAGAAGTCTGCTACCTCACTATTCCAATATCCAGTTTCTTCTAAGGTAAGGGGTATTATTCTTTCAGATTCATGAAGAGAGTTATTTTCTTTCAATACTCATAAGAGTTGTAATTCCATTCTTTATTATTATGTTGAATAACTTTTTCTATGCGGTACCGCATACATGGTGAAATTCTTCTCATTATTCCATTCTTTATTATTCTGTTGGAATAACCTGTCTGTGCGGTCTATCGCATCCCGGTGAATTCTGTTGTTATTTCATTCTTTATTATTCTATTGGAACATCCTGTCTATGCGGATTACGCATGACCTGGTTCCATTCTTTATTATTCTGTTGGAACATCCTATGCATGCGGATTACGCATGACTGGTTCCATTCTTTATTATTACTCTTGGAATATCCATGCATGCGGATTATGCATGACTTCGTTCCATTCTTTATTATTGTGTTGGGAATAACTCATGCGCGCGGTCTATCGCGTATGTCCGGTGAATTCTTCATTATTCCATTCTTTATTATTCATTGGAATAATGCATCTATGTGGATTACTGCATGCATGGTGAATGATCCTTCGTATTCATTCCTTATTAAATTGTGGAAATGATCTGTCTACGTGGATTACCGCATGACGGGCGAAAATCCATTTGCAGTTTTATATATTCTATTATACTCAGTTGGTTAAAGTTTTGGCTTCTGTACTCCATAAAATTAGTAGAATATCCTTGATATTTGCGCTTCATCCAGTATCTTTTCATGGAAATATTCTTCTGAGCATTCTTGAATTTTACTCCACAAAGCAGTATCTTGTTGACAATTTGGACGTAATTGATTTCAGGATAAATTAACTTATAAATCTTTAAAATTTATTCTTGAACTTGTTTTATTGAATTATTATGTCATTGTCATCATCCTCATGCTTATATTGTGAAGAAAGTCATCTTTGGCTTACGTTCATAGATGGACTTGGTATGATTATGTCCAGGGATCATTCGGTATAATCATGACCTGTAATGTTATAAATGATGTGGTAAAAATCCTCGATGGCACATATTGCATTGATGGACAGTTTTTGGTATGATTATGACCAGGGATTATTCGGTATAGTCATGACCATTGATGATTAATGAATATCATTGGCCCATAGTGCCAGGGATGACTCGATGATGTGGTTTATTTATTAAGCTGAGTCTCAGCGATAAAAATTGATGAAAATATTTTAAATCATAGAAGATAGTAGATATTATGCTCTACTTTACTCTTCTAATGGATTGCTTATTCCGCTGCAGTTAAACTTGATGTCTATTGTATTTTATCAGTTTAACATTGTTGAAGGTTAATGATAATTTATTCTGCATTATCTTAGTCATAATATTTCTTATTGGGCTAGTTGAGCTCACCCTTTCTTTCATTGTTCTCTTCAGGAAATAAGAACGTAGCCGGGACTAGTCGGGGGATGGAGTGACGGTCCAGATGATAGCATTAGTAGTCCTCACTATTCTGTTAAATAGTGTGACAATAAATGTAATGATGACTCTATTTGAGAGTGGATATTTTCTAGAAGGCAATATTCCTGTTTAAACTCTCAGCTATGTTTTGTCGTATATTACACGACATTTGTATAATTAAGTTTGTATTTGTATTCTGTACCATGTATTTGGCGACTCAAGATGGGTGATGTATACCTGTTTTTGGGGCGTCACAGTTGCTCTTGTGAGTCTTAGTGAATTGGTGAGAATGAAATAAGAAATGAGCTTCTATTTATAGAAAAACATAGTTTCGATAATTGCACGTTTAGGGGCTCGAATTATTACAGTTTAGTACCTTCATCTTTGCCTCCATTTTTAATCTAGTCGTTCAAGTATTATCAATATTGCACCACCTCCCCTAATATTACATGCATGTGAACCAATAGTTCCATGCATGTGGACAAATAGTTATTTTTATGTGAACCAATAGCAATTAATTGCTCATTTGTCCGATTAATTGTCCGTTTGGTCAATTTAACATCCAGAAATCAACTATTATCGAAATAAATGTCAATTTTCACTAACACTAATAATCCCAACACAGTGGAAATATTGTTATCAACAATTTCATCTTTAAAATTTTCGAAGTTTGACTTTTTCTAAAAAAGTCAATTGTTGGCTTTTTGACCAAAAAGTTAACCCCGACAAATTTTTTGTTTATAGTCTATTTTGACTAATTTCATCATCCTGGACTCAAATATCTCGTCTGCGTCTCCAAATTCAACTCCGAACTCAAATTCAATTTTTAATAACATTCATCATTAATATTATAACTCACAATATTAACAACCAGATCATTCTCAGGAAAGAGGGAGGGCTTTCCGATAAAGATTTCTCTTTATTGGCTCGCAATTAGGTGACCAAACCCCTTTCCTCGACAGAACTTTCTAGACATTGTCAATAATACAAATAATAATATGAATAACTTTGCCATCTCAATTATTGATTTAATAATATAAAATATTGTGACAATAATTGAATCAATAACATGAGATACTATGCAGCAATTACTGTGGCAATAATTGAATAAAACTGAGTGACTTCTCACGCAAGCATCAATAATTAATACAGAGTGCTACTATGCAACCACGCGTATTTTTGTACTTTTATCACTGATTATTAGATGACAACTTTCTTACTTTGAAAAATTTTCACATATCACCCTTAACTTTAACCTTTTATCAATTTAACCATTTACTAAATAGAATAATAATTATAAGAAAATTGAATACTATCATTTCATAAAATTTGGGGTCTTACAAATATGACCAAAATTAATCAAAATTAAGATTGATATTACAACATTTAGTACTATAAATTTTAGTAATAATTAATAAAAATATTATTATTACTATCAGGTACAAGTAATGGGAGTGCGCATCTCTTATGGACGAAAAAGGTGCACAACCAAAAATTGAGGGAGCAAAAGGTGATGTTCATAAATGAAAATATGTTTGTAAACAACTTGGTGAATTCAGATATATATCATGTGGTACATCCGCGGCAGTGGTATATGTTAGACCATCCTGCATTTCATTCATTAGCACCTAGTCAATGGCTTTTTGAGCATATCGTGGACTCGTATATGATGTTATTGCGAGATATAGAGGAGCACTACATGTTGCGGAGAATAAAAAGATGGACTCAATTTGGTTTCATGGAGTTATTCTTCATGCATCTTGGGCAGCATTATATGCCCCCCAGTGCAGAAAATGGTGCATTTAGTTTTTGCCAACTGTATGTGCACCCAGATGTGGGCCCACCGTTACACGAATGTAATTTTATCTTATTGCCGGTTTGCTGTGCACATCAGAAGCATTTTGTCTTGTTGCTATTCTCAGTTAACGACTGAATAGTTACCATCCTTGACCCGCTCTTCAATGATACTAAGCGTATGAAGTTACAACAAATGTACAAAGAATTCGTTGACATTGCGGTACGTGTAGTATTTGTTGTTTTACTTTTATAAATGTCAAATATATTACTCATTATTAACCAACTACTTTGTACATGAAGGTACAATTGATACCATTGTGCTTGCGAATTGGTAATCCAAAGTGTGAGTGGCCCAACGGTAATCCCCAGGTGCAGGTATCAAAGACCCGACCGATGTAGCATAACAAGGATGATTGTGACGTTTTAGTATGCAAGTATGTCGATTATTTCGTTAGGGGCAGTGTTGATCTTCACCATGAGAAGTGGTCTTTAGAAGATATAACGGTCTTTCGATACCGAATCGCATGGGAACTATATAAAAAAGTTGCAAGATTACTTCTTATGGTTGACATATAGAAAATATTGTAGCTTTAATCTCATGTACACGACTTTACTGTAATTCATATTATTATTAATTTTTCCATTCAACTTGATATATATTATTATTTCGTAATGTTCAATTTATAAATTTAGTTTTATTTTTATAATTATAAAAAATAAGAAGGAAGTGTGTCAATTTGAATATTAAAATTTAATAATAATCTTATAATTTAGATTCTAAAAAAAGAACTAAAATTTCATTAGTAACTGGTAATGAGGCAAAAAAAAAAAGCCACAACAGCGTGTATCGGTTGGAAGAGGCAAATAATAACACTTGTTCCCTTGTTTTTTGCATTTTTCTAAGGAACGATGCAATTTTAAAAAAATAATTTTAATATGGAACTCGGAAAACAATGCAATGAATAAAAAAAATATATAGCTGACTCAGTTTGTAACGGCTGAGACAGTCATTTCGGGACAAAGAGTAATTTTAGTTCATTTCATAATGCCTCCACATCTTGTTCATTTTACATTTGGGACAAAGTTAATTTTTAATTATTTAAAATTTCCTGTGGGACACGAAACAATGCAATTTAAAAAAAAAAAATCAACCAAACTGCTGCAGCGTGTAGCGGTGAGATAGCGAATTAGGCACGAGAAACGATAAAAAAAAAAATGCAAATTTCCTCAGCATGTAGCGGCCAAGTGATATACATTATTTAAGATTGGCTATTAGTACTTATTTTTTGGTCACCAAATCAATACTAAAATATGCAACCATTGAATTACTATTATTTCAAATAATTATTAATTTTAATATTAAAAATATATTAATAATAATATTTTCTTAGTATTATTACTATAAATATGAGTAAACAAAGTCATAAACTTTTCAATGATATTTTCATTAATATATTTACAAATAAATATTAATTGGAATGGAACACAAGGCAAAAAAAAACAATTTTCAGCTGCCGCCTAAGCTTGTAGCGGCTAAGACCTTCAATTTGGGACAACATTATTACTATGGAACGGAACACAAGCCAAAAAAAAGATAAGCCACCACAACTTGTAGCGGCTGAGCACAATTTACGGGACAATTTTTGGAATGAAATATATACGTTTAATTCTTTTGATCAATTTGTAAAATTTTTAAAATTCAAGATTATTAAAAATTTAGATTTTAAAAAACATAATAATTATTATAAATTAATTAAAAAATACTATCATTACTCAAATTCATTATTTTTGTAACTTAAATAAATTTATATTAAATTTTAAATTTTATAATTTAACAATATTTGACTATTATCTCATAAATCAAAGATATTTCATAATTTGTGTTACTAGAATATTTTGCATATGAGAAATATTAATATTAATAATAATAATATTATTTTTATATTAATATTAATAATAATTTGTTGTCATTATTATTATTATTATTATTATTATTCAATGTGACTATGAGAGTATGATATTCATGTATTATTATTACAAAAAAGTAATATTAATATTATCAATAATAATGTGACTATTAATATAAGTACATATGACAATATTACTACTACCGCATATCATTAACATAAGTACATATGACATGTTCATTTTCATTTGTACAAAAAACATAGCATAAATAATACAACTGACGCCTATTTTTTTGGCTCAGGAATTCCTAACACTCGATAGTGATTGCGATTATCATGGTCGGTTTCAAAGTCGCAAATTGCACATTTTCGATGAGGCTTAGAACCTATAATTTTCTCCAGTGCACTCTTTATTTTGGATTGCTTTTTGCGCCCCTTTGTTTGAGATATAATAGGCAGAAAAAACTCATCTTTTTCTGCTTCCTCCTCTGCATCTTCATCGTCATTATCGTAACTCATATCCTGAGGTGGATATCCAACCGTGCCACCAATGTCTTCGTCTGCCAGTTCAGTAATATCACATCCGGATCATACTGGTCAACTAACGACTTTCCTCGTGCATTGAGTTTAAGAACAGTTTTGTAACCTCGAACTGAGCAAGCAGCTTTGCTCGCTAACTCCTAATAATCACTTATCAAATGATTATAGCATATTGATTGATCTTGTTCGAAGTTAGCAACTGTGGTGTTAAAGAGTAATTCTTCACCATTGCCTTTGTTCGCATTTCTTGTCCACCGATGAAGAATCATGTCGCTCGGTATTTGTGAAATACTCTTAAACATGAAATATCAAAAGATGTGTCTGCATAATTCACCAGAATGAGAAAACATTTGGCAACTACATGTTACCGACCCCAACTAACGATTGTTGATGATTTCTTCATATCTTCCACCATTTTCAGTTGCATCTGCAATATACACTGCATAAACCTTAGTATCAGTGACACAACTCACTAAGTTTATGAACATTGTATTTCATGGAATCGACGAATTGACATTGAAAACGTCTAAACATTTATTTTGTGTACACATGTGCAGCATGAACTTCTAAAGATGAACCGAGTACCATATTCCTTTTTCGATGTTTTGTTATGTAGTCGGCCTTCCTCTCTTTGATAAATTATTTTTCTATAGCCTTCTGACTCTCCACTACAAATTCTTTCAAACCTGTTGAAACATTAACGTACTCATCAAAAAAACTATTTATGCTCTCGCTTCTTCCGGTGGTAGTTATTCCCGCGACAAAATATCTCTTTGTATGTACTAGAATCCATTTCTGTTGTACATCATACAAACTTCCAAGTCATTCATTAGTATTCAATTCATAGGAACTTATCAGAATTTGCCAACGCTCTTCAAATTCCCCGATGGATAATGAATTATACACACAATTGTTATCATTTTTGAATGATGGGTGCTCAGAATAAACATGATGCAATTTTTCAGAAAATTTATTGCTAATATGCCAAGAACACAATAAATGATAACTAGAAGGAAGTACCGTAGCAATAGCATTACTCATGGCTTTGTCTTAGTCAGTGATGATGGTTGTAGGTGCCTTGTAGTCCATGGCTTCAAGTCACATATCTAATACCCAAACAAAAGTGTCCTCTGTCTCGTCTCTTAACAATGCAAATCCAAATAATATAGACTGATAATGGTGGTTGACCTCGAAAAATGGAATAAACGGCATGCCATACTTATTTGTCTGGTACATACTATCAAATGTCATAACATCTTCGAACTATTGATACATAAACCTTGATCGGGCGTCAACCCACAAAATACAAGCTATGTGATTGTTTTCACCGGGTTTCACTCGGGAAAAAAATTTACTATCACTTTCGGATGCAAGTTTTTTCAAATAACTTACAGTAGCTTGTGTATCATTTTCATCTGCAGAATCACGCCTTAAATCTCTCACCACATTCTGAACATTTACATTAGATAAAGGAACATTTTGCATCCCACCACCCATTATGCTCAAAACGTTCATCATCCTACTAGGACCAATACCAGACTTATTTAAAGTGTCAATTAATTTTCTTGCAATCGGAGTAATATTTTTGTGTCTCAATCAAATCTACTTTGGCGGGGGTGAATAAGTGATGATTGTGCTTTAATTGAACAATGGAAATATGTCAATTATCTTCTTTCTTATTGTGGACAACATATATTCTAGTTTTGCATAATGTGCGTCCTATAGAGTCTCTCTGTCTACTTATTTTATTACTACCATCTTCATCATCAAGTAAACTCTTTACAACAATTGGTGTACCGACTTTTTTACAGACATACAACCTAGATGACACATCATTCGTATGAGCATGTTTATAACTAGTTGCAATTCTAATCTCAAATCCATTTTTATGAGTATATGATCTATAAAAATTTTCAACTTCTTCCAACGTACAAAATAATTGACCAAAGTATGGAACCATTTCAGATTTACTACTTTCAACTTCACTTACAAACTCAAATGCATTTTCACAATGTAAACTTGCAACAAAATCTGAAGAACTAGATAAAAATAATTTCTTATGGATATTATATGCCATTTCGAAAAACTTACCTATGAATAATAATGAAGAATTGTCGGATTAGAACTTCAAGTTGAACTTGGGAAGTGAAAGTGACAAAGCTACGAAGATGTGAAAAAGAAAATCACTATCCGAGAGAATAAACCAAGCTGTGAGATCCCAAATTTTATGAAATGAAAGTATTCATTTTTCTTATAATTATTCTATTTAGTAAATGGTTAAATTGATAAAAGGTTAAAGTTAAGGGTGATATGTGAAACTTTTTCAAAGTAAGTACGTTGTCACAAAATAATCGGTGATAAAAGTACAGTAATACACGTGGTTGCATAGTAGCACACGGTATTGATTATTGATGCTTACGTAAGAAGTCACTCAGTTATACTCAATTATTGCTATAGTAATTGCTGCATTATATCTCTCATATTATTGATTCAATTATTGTCACGGTATCATCTGCATAATATGTTATATTATTAAATCAATAATTGAGACGACAAAGTTATTCATATTATTATTTGCAATATTGACAATGTCTAGAAGTTCTGTCAAAGAGAGGTTTGGTCACCTAATTGCGCGCCAATAAGGAGAAATCCTTATCGAAAAGCCCCATCTTTCCTGGGAACGACCTGGTTGTTAAATATTGTGAGTTATAATATTAATGATGAATAAGTTCGTGTTGATTAAAGATGAAATTTATAGTTTCATTGTGTTGGAATTATTAGTGTTAGTGGAAATCAATATTTATTTCGATGATAATTGATGTCTGGAGGTTATATTGACCAATCGGGTAATTAACCAGATAAATGAGCAATTAATTGCTATTAATTCACATGCTTATAACTATGTGTTCACATGTGTGTACTATTGATTCACATGATTTACTATTAGGGGAGTTGGTGCAAGATTGATAATACTTGCATGACTAAATTAAAAATGAAGGTATAATTGAAGGTACTATACTATAATTAAGTTTTTCACATTTTCAAAACTATTGAGTTACATGATTTACTATTGATTCACAGGATTTACTATTAGGGAAGGTGGTGCAAGTTTGGTAATACTTGCAGGACTAAATTAAAAATTATGAAAAAGAGGAATGTATTATACTGTAATATTTTGAGCCCCAAAATGTGCAATTATTGAAACTATATTTTCCTATAAATAGAAGCTCATTCCTTCATTATTTTTCACCAATTCACTAAAGCTATAGAGCAATTATTATAGAGAGAAATTATAGAGAGAAAGAAGAAGAGAAGTCTGCTACCTCACTATTCCAATATCCAGTTTTCTTCTAAGGTAAGGGGTATTATTCTTTCGTATTCATGAAGCAAGTTATTTTCTTTCAATACTCGTAAGGGTTGTTATTCCATTCCTTATTACTCTGTTGGAATATCCTGTCTGTGCGGATTACGCATGACCTGGTTTCGTTCTTTATTATTTTGTTGGAATATCCTGTCTGTGCGGATTACGCATGACCTGGTTCCATTCTTTATTATTCTATTGGAATAATCTGTCTACAAGGACTACCGCATGCA
Organism: Panax ginseng; assembly: GCA_020205605.1. Lineage (NCBI taxonomy): Eukaryota > Viridiplantae > Streptophyta > Magnoliopsida > Apiales > Araliaceae > Panax > Panax ginseng. The sequence continues at coordinate 70,564,480 of CM035132.1, read as the reverse complement.
TGGTGAATTCTTCTGTTATTTCATTCTTTATTATTCTGTTGGAATAACCTGTTTATGTGGATTACCGCATGCATGGTGAATGATCCTTCGTATTCATTCTTTATTAAATTGTGGAAATGATCTGTCTACGTGGATTACCGCATGGCGCGTGAAAATCTATTTGCAGTTTCGTATATTCTATTATACTCATCTGGGATATCATTTCTTTTGTACTCGTCATGAAATATCGTTTTCTTTGGTATTTTTCTATTACGAGTTACTATTCACCCAGTTACTATTCACTCTAGTATTATTCACTCGGGTATTCGGGGCACTTTTTGTGTCAGAGTACTATTCACGAGTTACTATTCATAGGTTACTATTCACCCGATTACTATTCACTCTAGTATCATTCACTCGGGTATTTGGGGTAATTTTCATGTCGGGGTACTATTCACGGGGTACTATTCCCGAAGTACTATTCACGGGGTACTATTTACCCGAAAAATATATTTCTTTTCTGTCCAAATTATTTTTGGTACATGAATATTATTCTTGAATTTTACTCTACAAAGAAGTATCATGTTGACAATTTAGATATTTTTAAACTCTAGATAAATTTAAAGTCTTTAATATATATCCTTGATTTCGTTGGATTTGATTTCGTTTGATTATTGCTTATATCATTGTCATCATCCTCATGTTTATATTGTGATGAAAGTCATCTTTGGCTTACGTGCATAGATGGACTTGGTATGATTATGACCATGGATTATTCGGTATAATCATGACCGTAATATAACAAATGATGTGGTAAAAGTCCTGGCCTGTAGTTCATTGATGGACAATTGTTGGTATGATTATGACCAGGGATTATTCGGTATAATCATGACCATTGATGATTACATGAATATCCTTGGTCGTGGTGTAGGGATGATTCAGTTTTATTTATTAAGCTGAGTCTCAGCGATAAAGTTGATGAAAAACTTTTTAAATCATAGAAGATAGTAGATTTTATTCTATATTTGACTCTTCTAATGGATAGTTTATTCCGCTGCAGTTGTTGATCTAAAACTTGTTGTCTATTGCATTCTATCAGTTGTTATACTGTTGAAGGCTAAGGATAATTTATTCTGCATTATCTTAGTCATAATATTTTTTACTGGGCTAGTTGAGCTCACCCTTTCTTTCATTGTTCTCTTGAGAAATGAGAATATAAATTTGGAGACGGTAGGGAATGGAGTGATGGTCCGGATAAATGGCTTTAGTAGTCCTCACTATTTTACTGAATAATGTGATAATAATTGTAATGAGGACACCATTGAGTGTGAATATTGTCTAGATGACAATATTCTTGTTTAAACTTCTCGACTATGTTTTGTCGTATTTTACACGACTGTTGTATAATTAAGTTGTATTTGAATTTATGTACCATGTATTTGGCGACCCAAGATGGGTGATGTATACCTGTTTTGGGGGCGTTACACAAGCTGTAGGAGGTGGGAAAGAAAAGATAGGAAGACAACTTGAGAAAATGATAAGGCTCGCAAGAGAATAAAAGGGGAGAGACCCGCCAGCTAAATGTTGTAATGGCTATAAAAAAATTCAAATTTATTTACTTTTCCCATTCCCAATGTAATCTTTTCTCATTCTCCATGTCAGCTTTTCCATTCCCATTTCCCATGTCAGCTTTTCCCTTCCCATTTCTCGAGTTTTGTATATAAAAAAATATTAATTAATTAATTATTATTATTATTATTGTTGTTGTTGTTGTTATTATTATTATCTTTTTAATAATATTAGTAATATTAATATAATAATAATAATATTAATAATTATTATTATTATTAAGGGAGAATTTTAAAAAGGAAATATTTGAATTCAGAAAGTTGACCAGCCGCTACAAGAGGCAGCGGTTCATATTTTTCCTTTTTTGGACTTTTAGCGGTCGGTAAAATATTGTTAAAAATAATATTGTTGTTATTATCTTTTTAATAATATTAGTAATATTAATATAATAATAATAATAATAATAATAATAATAATAATAATAATATTAATTATTATTATTATGGGGGAATTTTAAAAAGAAAATATTTGAATTTGGATGGTGTTACAGCCGCTACAAGAGGTAGCGATTAATACTTTCCCTTTTTGCAAGCCGTTACATGGTCTAGCGATCGGTAATCATCATCATCTTCTTCTTCTTCTTCTTCTTCTTCTTATTATTATTATTATTATTATTATTATTATTATTATTATTATTATTATTATTATTATTATTATTATTGTTAAAGTCGGATTTTTTTTTTAAAAAGAAACCTTTTTTTCTAACAACAAGTGACTTAATAATGGGAGAATGGAAGGAATGTAAAATAAAATAATTTTTTTAATGTGCAAGCCGCTACATGGTGTAGCGGTCGGTAATCTTATTATTATTATTAAAGTCAGATTATTTTTTAAAAAAGAAACTTTTTTTTTTCTAACAACAAGTGACTTAATAATGGGACAATGGAAGTAGACCTGGCAAACATGGCCCAAGCCCGCGGGCCGGGCCGGGCCAGGCTTTGGACTGCAGAATTTTAGCCCAATAAACCCGGGTGTTTTTGGTCCGACACGCCACTTGCCTGGCTCGTTTGGGCCAAACCCCAAAAAATAACATAAAATTGGCACGAATTGGTCTCGGCATGGTAGCTTTGAAATTGCAGAATTTTAGCCTAGCAAAATTCAGACCTTTTGACCAAAATTTTTTTTGGCTTAATTTTGGGCTTGACCACTTGCCTGTTGCCGTGTCTAAATGGAAGGAATGTAAAATAAAATAATATTTTAAATGTGCAAGCAGCTACATGGTATAGCGGTTCTCTTTTTTTTTTTAATATAAAAGATTATAAAGTGAGAAACCATTTACATATGTGTTTGACTAGCTGGGGCCCACTTATTATGTGTTTGACCAACTGGGACCCACTTATTAAATTAAAAGCCGAAACAATATGTAGCGGCTGGGTATAAAATTGTTTCTATATCAGCTTTTTATTAAATTGATCTATGACTGACAAGTTGATTGTCATGAATAGTGATCTGGCAACTGGTTATCATGAATTGGATCCCTATATATATATATATATATATATATATATATATATATGTTGGAGTATATAGAAAGTCTGTAGTACTTATGGTCTTAATTATAATATGCATGTTAATGTAAGGTTCATCAAGTATCGACTTTTGTTGGTTTTTTTATTTTTTTTATACCTTCATATGTTACCTAAAAAAATAATCAAATCCTAATGGTTTTTGCAAATGGCACAAAATTAAAGTCAATAGTTTTTGTCCTTTCTATTTTTAACGGAATAGTTTTCCATCTGGAGATGAATTATAAATTGTCCATTAAGTTTAAATAATATTTTCTTGTCCATCCTTTTATATGGAAAGTTGGACTAATCTTCGTAGAATAAGACAAATATATAGAAATATTATTTCTTAATTAATAACAGTGTTGGTATCTGGCTTATGGGCTCCTAGCTTCAGCAGCTACAACAATTAAAAGACAAAGATAAGTTAATTAGAACTAAGAAGAAACAAAAAAAGTGCTGATGCTTAATGTTCTAGTGCTAAAAACATAATAATTGTGTATTTTAAAATCAGAATAAAACGTTGTATTTATAATGAACTCATGACCACCTTCATAGGTCCTTCCTCATATTGGATTAGAGTTGCTCATTAGGTATAATTCCTTAATAGAATTGCATAACATCTACTAAAAATAAGGAAGTTGGTACAAATCCCAACATCTCCTTCTGTATTTAGAAACCAATTATAATTAGGAATCCGATTCCTTAAAATACTCCAACTACCAAAACACAGAACCCCACATGGGTTAAAATATCTCCACGTGAACTTTGGCCCACGATAATAATTGGACCCAAATATTCATGTCTCAATATATATATATATATATATATATATATATATATATATATATATATATATACACACACACAGAGAGGATCAGGTGAGGGATCCCGCATTTTCTTAAAATGCGGATTTTTTTTTTTGGGCTTTTTGTTTTTTAAAACAATTAAATCACACCCAAAACACTGTATTATGGAAAAATTCCAGTTCTATAAAATATAACTTTTTTTTAGTTGTTTAAAAAAAAAAGTCCGCATTTTAGTATCGTAAGAAAGTCCTTACCGATCCAAACCCTATATATATATATATATATATATATATATATATATATATATATATATATATAAATGATGTCTTTTACAAATATTTTTATGTTTTGGAATGTACCTTTATATTAAAATTTAATAGTGATAGTGTGATTTTAGAAATGAATGTACAAAAGTAATTGTAAGTTAAGATTATCATGCTATTAATTTATAGTTTTAAAATAGAAATTTATCTCTTGTTTGGAAAGTAAGAAAATAAAAATATATCTTTATTTTAGAACATAGGGGTTATATGACTCTTTGAATAATCTAGTGTCTTTTCAAATAAAGATGCAGTACTAGCCTTAGTTTTCAACTCCTTTTCGTTCAATTTAAGTCTTTAATTGAGACAAATTTTGATTTAAGGGGCAACTCCTTTTCGTTCAATTTAAGTCTTTAATTGAGACACAAATTTTGATTTAAGGGGAAATCAAGACTCAGGTCAAGTTTTGGTTATACATTACTTCCACGCAGTTAGTGATGGCAAACGAATTAAATATTTATTACCAATAACAAATTCTGATTTCAGACCATCTAAAATGGCAGTCCGATTTGAACGTTTAATTGAAATAAGTTGCATTTTGTATAACAGAAAATAGCATTTCAGATCATCTTTGTTATATAAGTATTATACAATTGCAACTCTCATATATATATATATATATATATATATATATATATGGGAAATGATCCGTGAAATCGTTAGCTATTAACCTCTATTTTCAACTAACGTTCATCCAAATTATTCAAAATTGGAGTTAATGGTTGAGATGAGCTACCACCGCCATAGAGGGAGTAGCGGCTAGCAAATTTTTTTATCTTTGGCCATTACTCCCTCTAGCGGCCAAATCAAACTCGACGTGTTTTTTTGACCGACCGCTAGAGAGTAGCGCCAACATAAAAGAATTTGGCTTAATTACCGATTATCCTAATTATTCTCGTAAAATAAATTAAAATAATAAATAATTATAAGGATAATCAAGAATTATCTTTATACTTATTAACAAAATAAGTATGTATAAGAATAATTCTTGATTATTGTTTTATGATATTATTTTCTATTTATAATTAAAAATTATAAGATGATAATCAAGAATTATCCTTATACATAAGATTGAATTTATATATTTGAGTATGAATATAATATAAATTCAATCTTATATATAAGAATAATTATGATTATCATCTTATGATTTTTAATTATAAATAGAATAATAGTGATTAATTTATATTATATTCCTACTCAAATATATAAACTCAATCACTATTTTCTATTTATAATTAAAATCATAAAACAATAATCGATAATTATTCTTATACATACTTATTTTTTTAATAAGTATAAGGATAAATATAAAAGATAATTCTTGATTATCCTTATAATTATTTATTATTCTATTTTATTTTATGAGAATAATTAGGATAATCAATTAATTAAGCCAAATTCTTTTATGTTGGCCGCTACTCCCTCTAGCGGCTAGTCAAAACACGTCGTTTTGACTGGCCACTAGAGGGAGTAGCGGTCAGCATAAAAGAAATTTGTTGGCCGCTACTTCCTCTAGCGGCTGGGCACTCATCTCAGCCATTAATTCTAATTTTGGACGGCTAGATAAGCGTTATTTGAATCAGGCCAATTTTCTTTTCCGTCCAAATCAGGCCAATTTTCTTTTCCGTTTATTAAAAAACTCAGAAACATAAGAATTGAAAAGAAAACTTAAATTTTTTGTTCATTTCTTTTCTTTTCCATCCATTTTAAAATTCAGAAACAGAGCGTTAGAGAAAAAGTGATTTGAATAATGAGAGAGAGAGAGGGGGGGGGGGGGGAGAGAGAAATAAGTTGAATTTAATCCCATCCGAAAAAAGAGATAAGAGAGAAAAAAGTTTTTATTTTTATTTAATTTTAAATTAAAAATCAGTTTTAATTTTAGCCATTAAGAGTGTTCAAAAAATTGTGTAAAAAACTTAGTACCATTAGAGACCAGTTGTACCCGTGACAACAATATGTGGCCGCTAATTCTATTAATAGCGATCGGACTCCAAACTAGTCACTAGTTCCAGTAGTGACCGCCCTCCGGTTGCTAAGCGGTCGTTATTCAAATTTCGCCACTATAAATTTGGCGATGTTGGTTGGGGAAACTTATTGCAACCGAGTATTAACAGCGATCGCAATCGGTTGCTAATTCATCAACATCAATTAAAAAAAACAACCGCATACGATCGCAGAAAGTAGTTGCGGATCCTTTTTATATCCATCAACAAACAAACAGTCGAGCAGAGAATCGAAGAAGAAAGAAAAGGAAAATAAGGGGAAAATGAGAAGAGGAGCGACGTTAACGTCGACGCCGGTGTCGGTGGTCTTTGCCTCTCCGATCTCTTGATCGAGCATCTCCCTTCGCACCTCTAGCCTTCTGTTGCTCACGGGCCACATCTGTCTTCTGCTCCATCTCGTCGATATCTTTCTTAGGTAATAAGCTTTCTTCTTGATTCTCTCATCGATTCTTCTATAAAAAAATTCGTTAATTGGGTTTGTTTTGATTTATAGGGTTGTTTATAGAATAATTTTTTTATAAAAAAATTGAAATTAGTTAATTTATTGCTTGTTTATTTTTTCCCTGAATTGGAAATTTAATTTTGATTTTCCAATTTGTTTTACCCACTTTAGAATAACATGATATTTCAGTTTAATTGTTATGTTTATGCCATATTGGAATAATTTTTGCCCTAATTTTTGTGGCCTAATTTGGACTGCCTTATATGTATGATTTTGGTAAATCATTTTGGGACTGGTATTTTATTTTTGGATTGATACTGAGTGGTTTTAATTGACTCAAGTGGGACTGAATTTGTGTTTTGGGACTCATTTTATTTGATCAAACTTATGTTAATTGATCATGTCACTAATTTTGGGGCTGTCTTATCAAACTTGCCAGTGATTTTAGGACTGCATTTGTGACACCCCTAAATCTAGGTATTTTATTCTCACAAGATTTGGTGTTCACTTTCCATTCATTCATATCTAACTACCCAAATACAATAGAATTAAACCATAAATCCTCCAATTAAAAGGGTTACATTATTAATCAAAAAGTCTCTCAGGTTATTTAACGTTTACATCAATCAAGTGCGAAAATATAATAATTACATCACATTCTTAAATATAAAGTCTATCATCATAACAATAAGTAAATTACAAGTCTTCATCACTTGTTCATTTTCCCTTTTCCTTTGCTAGTGGTAGGTTCATCAAACTTTTCAACTTTAGCTGCAATAATTGTATTTATGCAAGAGTGTGCAAAACAAATGTCCACTTGGAATAACAATGAATAACAATAACATAATAGTTGCTAATGAATACGCTCATCAGAGTTGAATAATACTCTGTCAATGATAATCAAAAACTGATATCAACATACAAAATGTAACTGAGGGTCACAAGACCACGAACTATGTTCTAGGTTATCATGTATTTCTACTTTAACCTTTAACAATCTAAAAGACTATAATCATCATCTATGTCCTAGGTTAACAGGTGTTTTTACTGTATCCTTTAACAGTCTAAACGACTATATGGACCATCATCTCGTACTCTAGGTGATCAGCCCTTTGTACTATGTATTGCGCAAACATTTTAACGCCATTCCGTAACTTTAAAAATAATCCCCTGATATAGGGTTATTCTTCTCAGTTTTTAGAGCACAAGTCCACACCAAAGAAAGTTTGGTTTGGATAAGCTTCAAGGGTAATTTAGGGTTTCATGACCATCAACTAAGGGATTAGTTGAATCAACAAGACTTAACAACACTACGAGTGATCAATAACAGTTTAAGGTAAATTGTTTAAGAATCGTAAGCATGCTTGGAAATAACCAAAAACATAAGCATTAAATAAAATAATAAACCTTGCTAGAACAATATTAAGCTAAGGTTATAATCTTGTTAAATAAGAAATGAAATTACTGAAAATGTATTAACTGATAGCAAGCTGAAAACAAAATTTGCTCAACATGATACTAACTTGTGCAAAGTAATTGAAATAAGATAGTTCAGTATTAGGAATTTGAAATCAAGAAATTGCATTCACTATACAAGAGTGGAACTAAAGAAACTTGCTTAACTATAAACAAGTTAGAATAAATCAATAATGATTAGAATTCAAAACTTGTTCGAATAAAGTTAGGGTTATAGCTTGCTCAAATAAAATCTAGGAACAAAAAACATGCTCAATAAAGGTTTAGAGTAAGGAACTTGCCTCACGCGTAAGCTATAAATTTACAACTCACGTTCACCTACACATAGTATTAGAATCACAATATCTATTAGATATACTAGCATCCACTTTTCAAAATAACACTCACTTCTATTTAAACTTGTTATTTTAGTACAAGTCTTACTTAACTATACACATTTCAGAAATTATAAGTATTAACTTCACAACACTTATTCACTATTCATTGTATACACTAAGTCATAACATATCGCGTTCGTAACTTACTAATCCTTTTACAACTTTGAAATTATTAATGACATGGTATGATTCTGTTTTAACCTCCTCATTATATGTTTGTTACATTAACATCTCTTAAACTAGTTCCCAATAGATGTTCAAGGTCTGCAGAAGTAGCAGACATCACTATCTGTGATCAGGGTATGGCGCAGCTGCGCCATACATAGGCTTGGGACTAGCGCATCTGCGCCATTTCTGGCCTTGACACCAAATAGCAATTTCTACCGGTGCACGAACGTAAACTACACGATCGATTCTACAAGACTGCTTTTAGCCCAACTAACACGAATTTCACCCACAAAACAGTAAATTTAACATATGCAATTGGTATAGGACTAACACAAACATGATTCCTCACATATATGATATCTTAGAACGATTAAACAACAACTTCAACTAATTTAAATCCTTAAATTCCATGTTTTTATACAAAAAACTCCATTTTGACATCCTTCACAAAAATTCACATTGTGATCACAATTCTATACCAATTTGACTCATTCAAACTACGTTCTCTTCGTTTCTTAATGAACTAGCATATTAAAGGCTCAATTTACAGAATAGCTTACAAATTAACCACCAAATTTGGTACTTTCACAAGCCATATGTATAAACATATACTGTAATTACTTTTCTTCCCTTTTAAACGTAATTAGCGTACTAATTATTGTCTAAATACAAACTCTAACATCACAAACACGTATAATCACAAGTTATCAATTGTATATCAACAATTCAAAAAAATTGAATTCACAGAACTTGAAGGTTTATGCCGTAAAACACACACACACACACACACACACACACACACACACACATATATATATATATATATATATTGTGAGATCCCAAATTTTATGAATAAAAATTTAAATTTCTCAAAATATTTTTTAAAATTATGGTGTGGATTTGAGATAATGTTATAGTTGTGGGTAATATTTATAAATTTTGAAAAGTATGTAAGTTGTTGTATAATATTCGTTTGGTCGGGGAATATTCTTTTTATCGGGGAATATCCGTACGATGGCACAATCATTAGTGGATCCCACAACAGAATTATTATCGGATTGAGAAAACAACAAAAATATTTTTATGAAAATAATGGTGGAAGTTTTACCGTTAAAACTGTTGAACTACTCGGTAGTAAAAGTAAAGTAATATGCGTGGTTGCATAGTAGCACACGATTTTGATTATTGATGTTTACGTGAGAAGTCACTCAGTTTTGTTCAATTATTGCCACAATAATTGTTGCATAGTATCTCACGTTATTTGATTCAATTATTGTCGATATTTTATATATTATTAAATCAATAATTGAGATAACAAAGTTATTAATATTATTATTTTCAATATTAACGATGTCTCAGAAGTTACGCCAGGAGAGGTTTGGTGACCTAATTGCTTGGCTACCAATAGGGAGAAATCCTTATTGAAAGCCCCTCTTTCTCGGAAACGACACGGGTCGATTAATATTGTGAATTATAATAATGATGATAAATGTTGTTAAATATATTGAAGTGTCTTTTATGAAGTCACGAAGTTTATATATATATATTATATATATATTAAATTTTGTTTTATTAGTATTATTAATGTAATAAAACGCGAGAAAAGCTTTTTATAAAATGTAATACTTTTATAAAATTATTTGTTTTATTAGACAATAATTAGAATATAATATATTTTATTATGTATAGTGTTTTGCATAGTAAAATCTTTTTATATAAAATGAATACTTTTATAAAGTTATTTATTTTATTAGACAATAATTAGAATATAATATATTTTATTATGCATAGTGTTTTGCATAGTACTGCATAGTGTTTGCATAGAAAAATCTTTTTATATAAAATGTAATACTTTTATAAATTCAATTATTTTATTAGATTTTAAATAATATATATATATATATATATATATATATATATATATATATTTTATTGCATAGTATCCTTTCTATTTTTCTATAAATAGGATGCTTAGTTCGAGAATTCTTCTTCTATAATCTTGAAATATTTCTTTAGAGTTTAAGAAATCTTTGAGTAGCGATTAAAGTTTTCTTCAAGTATATCCCCATACTCTACCCGCTTGAGTACTTTTCTTTATAAGGTAAGGGATATTATTTGTAGTACCCAAGTAAGGGTATTATTTCTTTCGTATTCATGAAGAGAACTTACATTATTCCATTCTTTATTGTTATGTTGGAATAACTTTTATCTATCTGAATACCGCATACATGGTGAAATTCTTCATTATTCCATTCTTTATCATTCTATTGAAATATCCTTCGCTTGCATATTACGCTGACTTCGGTTCCATTAATTATTATTACATTGGAATAACTCGTCTGCATCTGGCTTATCGCATGCATGGTGATTTTTTTTGTTATTCCATTCATTATTATTACATTGGAATAACCTTTATGCATCAGGCCTATCGCATACATGGTGATTTTGTTGTTATTCCATTCTTTATTATTACATTGGAATATCCTGTCGGTCAATTTAATTTACCGATTTGACTTGGTCCTGCTTCTTTATTATTCGCCGAATATCCCGCTGCGTACATTTACGCACACTGGTTCCATCCTTTATTATTCTATTGGAAATAACCTGTCTGTGAAGTCTATCACACGCATGGTGAATTCTTCTATTATTCTGTTGGAATAACCTGTCTATGTGGATTACCACATGCATAGTGAATGATCCTTTGTATTCATTCCTTATTAAATTGTGGAAATGATCTATTTACGTGGATTATGATGAAAGTCATAATATAAGCATTGGACTGTTGATTATGATAAAAGTAATAATAAAAGCATTGGACTGATGATAATCATGGGTATATGTAGTATTAGTAAGTGTTATGATGAGTTATGTTGGTTATTATGTGAAAACATGAAAGTTTCTTAGAAATCACAAAGGGTTGAAAATCAAATTTTGGTGAAAATGGAACATGAAATTCAATTGACCATATCTCCTATTATATTTCAAATTTTTGAGTGTGGTCAAGTTCTAGAGTTAGATCTATGAGTTTTCTAACTTATGCAAGTGGAATCACTAGAAAAGGTGTTGTAGATTTTCGTGTGGACTGATTTTAGCAAAGGAGTCAAAAACTGCAAAATACCAAAAAGTTACTGCCCATAAATTTAAAAGGGTATTTTCGGACACTTAATTTGTGAGAAAAATTCCGGCCTTTTGGGACATGGAAATATATGGTATAAAGTACCTCCTGTCCAAAAATGAGCTCATTCCGACTTAAAATGAGCAAGTTATGACCATTTCAATATTTAGGTTTTTTCGACGAAAAATGCTATAACCGGAGTTCTATAAATCCAATGACCATGAAATTTAAACTGGAAGCTCACGTTAGCATGTGTAAGATCCTGGTAAGATTTGGGAATTTCTGGAGTTAAACTTGAGGTAGCTAATTTCTTAAGGAATTACTTAGAAATTGATTTTCGAAAAATACTTAAGAGAGTTGAAAATTTTTAAAAAAATATTTGTTGTGTATGAAATATATGTATATATGTTTGGATAAAGGATAGAAAAATAATAAGTTGATTTGGTAATTTTTCATGAAAATAGTTTAGTTTCAAACATATGAGTTAAATATGTTATGTGAAATTGAAGAATTGGTAAATAGGATTTTAGGGCTTGAAAATCCTATATAAGGTATATGCATGAGTGATTTGATCGTTGGTGATGAAATCTTATGAGTATGACATTTTTGAATGATTAAATGCATTATTTGGTAAAGTGTAAATAATTGAAATAAATTATTTATAAGTTTAAGAAGTGATTAAAATATTATTATAATATTAATAATATTAGATGATGAGTTTATTAAGTGATTGATAATATTTGGATAAATTTAAAGTCTTTAATATTTATCCTTGTTTTCGCTTGATTAATGCTTATATCATTGTCATCATCCTCATGCTTATATTGTGATGAAAGTCATCTTTGGCTTACGTGCATAGATGGACTTGGTATGATTATGACCGTGGATCATTCGGTATAATCATGACACAGTAATGTTGTAAATGATGTGGTAAAAGTCTTCAAAGTGGCTGTATAGTGCATTGATGGACGCTTTTTGGTATGATTATGACCGTGGATTATTCAAAGATAGTCATGACCATTGATGATTTAATGAATATCCTTGGCACAGTAGTCTGGGGATGACTCGATGATGTGGTTTATTTATTAAGTGAGTCTCAATGATAAAATTTGATGAAAATATTTTAAATCATAGAAGATAGTAGATATCATGCTCTACTTGACACTTCTAATGGATTGCTTATTCACCTGCAGCTTAAACTTGATGTCTATTGTATTTTATCGCTTTAACATTGTTAAAGACTAATGATAATTTATTCGCATTATCTTAGTCATAATATTTCTTCTTGGGCTAGTTGAGCTCACCCTTTCTTTCACTTTCTCTCTTGAAATGAGAATATAGCCGGGGCCAGTCTGGGAACCGGAGTGGCGGTCCGTCGATGATAGCATTAGTAGTCCTTACTATGGCATGACATGCAATATATAATTGTATTGAGGACCTAAGATGTGTGTGTCGTATTTTATACGTCACTTAATAATTGATTTTGGTGAACAACAATAGGGTGATGAGAATCCGAACCTGAAAGCGTAAAAAATGCACCACAGTAAAATGAAGAGAACAGAAATCTTCTCGTGTCCCTTTGGAGACTTGAAATATTTGCTGCTGTACTTTATATGGCATGTATTAATTTGAGTATGAATATTGTCGTATTATATACGTTACAATATTTGTATTAAAACTCACAGTATATATGTCGTCGTATTTTGCACGACTGTTGTATAATTAAGATTGTAGTTAAATTTTGTACCATGTATCTGGCGACTCAAGATGGGTAAGGTATACCCATTTTTGGGGGCGTCACATATATATAATATTAAGACTATGGAAATACCTTCAATTTCTTGAACAATCCTTGCTAAAAACCCAGAAATTGTTTTGGAATTCTCAGACTTTCTCTCATACTCTCTCTCTAATCTCTCTCAAGTTTCTCTGTAATTCTCTTCTTCCTTTCTCAGTATCAATATAGGCCAACTAACAGTATGCGTAAAGATCAGAACTAATAGAGCCATAATACATCTTAAAAAAAATAACGGTTACAACCTTAAATGTATATCAGTTATACTATATATTATTTATTATTTTGATTTATTTTATTTATTATAATTAAAATTCAAAATTCAAAAGCCATAAGGCTTTGTTTGGCAAAAACTATTTAAAATAAAGACTTAATGTATTTAAGCCTTATTTGGTTAAATCAATTTAAAACTACTTTAATTTATTTTAATAAACAATCTAGTTTATAGTTTATAATCCCATATTATTTCTTTGGATTCTCCCCATCCAACATTAGTTAAATAAACTAATTACACCTACTAAATTTTAAATAAATTCTCCACTTAAACAAATATCACAAAATTATAATCTTATTATAATTTTATTTAATAAATTAACATACCATTTTAATTATTAAATTAAAACATAGCATTCCATCTCTTACTATCAAATTAAGTTAAATCGTAATATTATCTAATAAATTTACTTCACAAATATTTATTACTAACAACAACCACATCAATAAAATATTTATTTAATTTAATAAATATTTTAAATTACAAATAATAAATTCTTGGATTATTACATTCTTTTCTCCTTACAAGGATTCTGTCCCCAGAATCACAACTCAAACAATTCATTCGTCACAGCATTATGTTAATTGACTCTGATACTACGTGATGATTCATGATGTGTATATGGACTACATTAACTTGGTATATTTGCTATTTTTGATGGAATTCCTGATAGAATTTCTATTAGAATTCTTCAATTGTAATATCTGTGGGCCCTGCTTTATTTTATTTATGTATTATACTTGATTTCTGTAATACCCCAACCTTTTATGAATAAAGATTTAATTTTTTAAAATGTTTTTTTGAATAATATGGTGTGAATTTGATATAATGCTATAGCTATGATGATATGAGTAAATTTTGCAAAGTAAGCAAGTTGTCATAAAATATTCGTTTGATCGGGGAATATTTTTTTTGTCGGGGAATATTCGTACGATGACACAATCATTGGTGGACTCCACAACGGATTACTGTCGGATATAGAAAGCGACAAAAATAACCTTTTTATAAAAATACCGGCAAAACTTTTACCGTTAACTGTTGAAATACTTGGTTATAAAAGTACAGTAATACACATGGTTGCACAGTAGCACACGGTATTGTACAATATCTGATTATTGATTCTTACGTAAGAAATCATTCAATAATTGCTACAGTAGTTGTTGAATAGTATCTCATATTATTGATTCACTTATTCTCACAGTATCATCTGCACAATATTTTATATTATTAAATTAATAATTAAGACGACACCGTTATTCATATTATTATTTGTATTATTAACAATGTCTAGAAAGTTCTGTCAAGAAAAGAGGTTAAGTTATTTAATTATGCGCCAATAAGGAGAAGTACTTATCGGAAAGCCCCCTCTTTCTTGGGAATGATCTGGTTGTCAATATTGTGAGTTATAATATTAATGATGAATAATTGTTGAAAGAGTAAAAATGTGTTTATTGAAGATAATTGATTTGTAGTAAATATTTATTGAATTTTTAATATAAATAGCGGGGTTTTTCATGAAGTATTTGTTGTAAGTTGGCGTGTTACATGGACCCCCACTTACTCATTTTTCAAAATCGTTGGTAGAAAGTTGTCTCAGTTTTGTTTTATTATTATTATAATAGTAATAAAATGAAAACTTTTATATAAAAATGTAATACTTTTTATATTATATATAAAGTTATTCATTTTATTAGATTATAAATAGAATATATTATATTTTATATAAAGTTTTTGTTTTATTAGAATATTTTATTGTGTTAGTTCCCTGAGGCACAATAGTTATCTAGAAGGGGGGGGTTGAATAGATATTTAAAAAATCCTTCTTAAATACTTTGTTAATTTTGTTATTGATTGAAACATAGCGGAATTAAGATTTGTTTGAACTCCCTCTTAGATATGGTGAGTTAATGAGAATGAGGTAGTTATAACAGTTATTACAGTTATGGAAAGCGTGTAACATACATAACAATTTTAAGTGGTTTAGAGCACTTAAAGCTCCTAATCCACTCTTCTACTCCTTGAGTAGGAAATCCACTAAGGATATTTTTTACACTTTCTGAATCTCACAGATTCCTTCTAGACCAGCAGTCTAGGCACTTCTTAGTTCACTTTTGAACTCTTCAAGTCTAGCAGACTTGGTTCTTCATAGTTCACTTAGAACTCTTCAAGTCCTTCTGACTTGGAACTTCTTACTTCACTTGATTTGTAGTTGATGAGTTCTTGATTGGTGCTACTCAGTTGTCATTAAGCTCTTGTTCGAAAGAACTGAGTAGCTGAGCAAACTTTCTCTTTTTCAAATCGTAGAGTTGAGAGTTTTGCGTTGAGTGTTCTTCAGTGTTTTGTTCAATGCTTGCTTTTACTTTCATCTGCAGATGTTTTGCATATATATGATCCTTAAAATGTATTCGTTGAAGATATCCGTTGAAGCATTAAATGCGTTTGACACTTCTGAACTTTGATGGAGACTTTTCTGCATATCTTCTGATTAGTATTCTGGCCCACTGACACAGCAGACTGCCATCTCACCTAACACCTAAAAAGATGTTTTACTCTGTCCCACGGTACTTTCCTTAGCTTATTCAATACGTTTCTTTGATGTATACTAAGGATATCTTCTGTGTCATTGGGACTGGCGAAGACTTCAACGTTTATAACCTATTCCACATTTGTTGGGATTTATCTTTAAACAAATGTGCAAGGCTCAATGCTTCTGACATAGACATATGATGCTCTACGATTCTGATCGTGATGTCTTGCCACCTTGATGCTTGATCCGATAATTAAGAGCACTACGATTTCTCTTAAGGACTTGGCACACTGCAATCTTCACTTACTTGTCTTGCAGATTCTACATTTTTGAGAGCACACTACAATCTCTGAGTTGGCTCGGCAAACGTTTGGACCACTCTACGATTTTTGGAGAGGCCCTTCAAGGCAGACAGACTATGATCCTCGATGCTTTAGGATTCTGCCTTGGTTTCTACAAACTCTCGATCAGCTCAATAGATTACGATTTTTTTGAAGCCTATCTATTACATCTCAAGACATAGATCAACCTAACATCTTTGATCTCCTCATAAATACATTCATTTACAGAATGATAAACATTAAAAGCTTAGATCAACTTAACATATTTGATCTATCACTAAGTCCTTGTACATATGTTCCTTGAAGGACTTTACATAAAATCATGAGCATTTACTTTAAAACATCAAATCAAACTATGTAGTTTCCCAACAATCTCCCTCTATTTGATGTTGACATAACCAAGGAGATTTGTGCCATGATTATCAATTTCTAGATGCAATTGCTAGAAAGTAAATATGACTTAATATTTCAGTGAGCAACTGAAATTTCTAGAGAATAAGCATGAATTTATTGATGTTTGAAGATCGATATTCCATTTAAGTTCAATTACATCAAATAGGAATTTAAATTTCAACTTATCTCTGTTTCTTCGGGATTTTGCTTTGTGGAGGATTGTCATACTCCTCAGCTCTTCTTTTCCTGCTTGCTTCATCTCTCCTTGCTATTTCTTCTGGCTCATTTTGACTTAGTCTTTCATTGTGATCATGCTTATTCATGAATACAGGATCTTCAATTAGCATTCTTAGGCCTGTGGTGGTCACTTCTTGTGAGCTGGGAGTAGGCTCTTGACTCCTTAATGGCTGAGCCATGATAATTTGCTGGTAATCAGATCGTTGAGTTTGATGGTCAGATCGTGGAGTCTGATGGTGAGACTGCCTTGGAGGAGGACTCCTTGATGATTGAGCTAAGAATGTGCCTCTTCCTTTGCCTTGATCTCCTTTCCCTTTATTCTCCCCCTTTATGTCAGCATCAAGGGTTCGAATGTCTTCAGAGAGGTGAGTCATGCCTTGAACAAGCTCGTTGAGATGACTTTGAGATTGAGCAATGTCTTCACGGTTCTCTTGAATGAGAGCATCAGATCGAGCTTCCCTTTGTTGGAGGATGGCCAGAATATTGTCGGCCTGCTTCATTTGGCCCATAGAGAAGGCTTGAAATTCTTTCAATGTAGTTTGTAATTTTGTGATGCTGTCCATCATAAGGTTGTTCTAAGATTCCTGAGTCTTTTGTCAGATCAGAACAACATCCCTATGTCTCTTAGCAGCTTGAAAGTGAATTTGATCCCGGTCATTTATGCTTTGAAGCATCTCTTTTATGATTTCCCTAAGTCTCTTTGTGAGCTCAGAACTTAGGGTGCCTGGGAGAGCATTGGCAGCATTGATCATATTAGTCAGTCTTATTTGAACGAGTTCAGTATGATCTTCAAGATTGTCTTTTATGTCTTTAGTCCCTTTCTTGGTTGCTGCTGATAACTCAATTTTGGTGGGCAGATCTAAAATGAGTTCAATGAGTTGCAGACTGTTTGGAGGAGGGGTCCTTATGTATTGATCTTGCAGGTTGTAGAGAGTAAGATCAAGGTTGAAATATTCATTTGAGGACGAGGAAGGAATATCTGATGGAGGGGCTGGTGTTTGGGCTTCATGAGGAGATGACTCTACGATTTGAGCGTGTGACTCTACGATTGAGCTTGAGTCAGTAATTGTAGAGATGATAGGAGATTAGATCAAAGTAAAGTTGGGCAAATTTGGTTCATCAGTTACAAAATATTGGGATTTTATAACTGGGAATTGATTAAGTGCATGGATGTAGAATTACTTCCAACCATCTTGGCAGTTCATAGAATTGGTTGAAGAATGATGGTGGACAGTGATTACTTCTGAAAGAGATTGGGATAAATTGTACCTCATGCTCATTCTGTGAGGAGGGGCCATTTGTGATCAGCTTTCTAGAAAATTTAAGGTTTCCAGGAAATCCATGAGCTAGCATTGAGATTGCTGGATATGCTTTGAAGCTCCAGAACATGTGATCCCAGGAGTTAAGAATTTGAGCTCTATGGAAGGGCATCATGGGTAGATATGAGAACAACTGATTGTAGTTGGCTCTCCTATACCCATCACAACCCACAACTATAATTTCTATCTCATCATCTTCTTCTTCTTTACTGTCTTCTTTGGAGGTTTCCACTACATCAAATATCTTTTTTTGACTTTCTTGCTTTGGGGCTCTCTCATTTTCTTCAAGAGCGTCTTCTTCTATCATAGGGATATCATGAGGCTCCCCCTCAACATGATCATCCATTTGCATTTCAAATGGCTCCCCTCAGCTGGAGCACTCTCTAAAGTGAGAATTTCAGGTAGCTCCCCCTCAGCTGGAGCTATGTCCTCTTGTCCTGCCTCAGATAGCCCCTTCTCAATGACTACCTTTTTACCTTCTTCTTTAAGTACTTCTTTATTAACAAGAATGTACTTTTTGACCAATTTCCTTCTTGGTTTCATGGGCTGAGCTACAGCCTTAGGACTTTCTCCAACTTCAGCTCTTATTGGTCGATTAGACTGAGCGTTTGTTGCAGCAACTTCTTTGGGAGAGTTGTCCTGCCTAGTCTCTACGATCGATAGGGACTCTACGATCGAAGAGATAGAGGGCCTCTTGGATTTATGACTATGTTTACTCTTCTTCAACAGCTGAGAGATGGTAGCTCTGTCTTCATCTACCTCAGCCTGCTGTTCTTTCCTTCTCAAGATCCTCAGAGCTTCAATGTCAGAATATTCTTGAGGGACATCAGTGGTTGACCCCTGAGGTTCCTCTGTTATTTGAGCCTTCAGCTTTCTTTTGCCCTTGCTTTTTCTAACTAAAGTAGTGGATTCTTCTTTGTTGATCTCTTCCTCTTCTTCTTCTGTTTCCTCGACTACATACATGTTTCCTGGAATCTCTGATTCCTTTGCATCACCAGTCCTTCCACTGGACTCTGACATCATTCTTACATTCTGTGTTGGATTCCTTTTCCAGTTCTCGAACAGCTGCTGAGTCATTCTTCTGTTTGGATTTATAGATTCGCCTTTATCATCCCCAATTTTATCTCCCAAAACAGATTGTAGGATGATGCTAATGAATCGTTTGTAGAGCATCTTTCCAGAGTTTTTTGATTTCTTCGAGCTTAGGATCCATTTCCCAATCCAGTCAAGTAGTAGAGCTCCATAGTTGAGTTGAATGCCACAGCTTATGGCTATCATGAGCTTGAGCTATACTTTGTTTACATAATCATGGCCAGAGCTCTTGCATCATATGCATTTCCCAACAATGTCTGCCAAGAATTCATACCTCTGAGGGAACTCTTTCTTCTTATATCCTTTGACAGTGGGGAACTTCTTGTGGTGCATTCTCTTAAGTCCTTCATGGAAATCGATGCCATCTATGAATGGAATCCCTTTCGATTTGAACCTAGGGCTAGATTTATGTCCTCAGCCTTGAGCTTGTTTTCCACGTCCTTGACCCTCGTAGTAATGATGTCATTTTCGAACGCACCATTTTTTATAGAATTCCTTTATCAGCTTAGTGTAGATCCATGTGCTCATACCCAGAGCCTCTTCAAGACCAACTTTCTTTATCAAAGACAGAGTTTTGAGAAATTTAGGATCGGCTGTCTTGAACTCATCGAAATGTAGTCTCAGAACCGGAGATGACATTTGAGGTTGCCATTGATTTCTTTTGCCTTTAAATATGGTTGTTTGAGTTTTTCAGAAAGTTAGGGTTTCTACTTGTAGAGAGAGAGAGATGAGTTGTTTGAACTTCTGATTTCAAAAAGATGTTTTCAAACTGTACTTGTAACTTCCCTCTCTCTATTTGCTTAGTGGGGCATGTGTCAAATTCTACTTGGCCCTACGAATTTGACCAATGAGGAATATACTAATTTGCCCTTAGCTCCTTCTGAGCTAATGTGTCCTTTGGGAGGACTACGATCATTGAGGTAGTCCTTATGATCATCAAGTATGCACTGCAATTTTCGAGTCTGTTCTGCAATCGTCGAGTCTGCTCTGCATTTATCGGGTCTGTACTGCGATCGTTGAATTTTCCCGTGTCCTTGTGATGAACTTTTGACTTAGCATTCTTCTTGGTTTAAAGTAGCTCAGGAAGGGCCAACCTCATGGATTGAATCAAGAGTTAGGCTTGTTTTTGAGGCACTTATCAGAGAGATTGCTTTGTTTTGTTGAACTTTATCATCATTGGATGCTCCTTTGTTTTGTTGATGGAGCTCTGCCATCGTTGAGTCGGCACTGCGATCGTTGAGTTTCATTTCACTGCAGTTCTATGATCGTGGACTTCTTTTGGTCATGTCTACGATTTTGAGCATAACCTTTATATTTACATGACTAGTACATACTAGAGCATAGATTTTATGATTTTAAATTAAGCATGCCTAGCTCACTTATTAATTTGTTAAACCTGGATTCATCTAGAGGCTTTGTAAAGACATCAACAAGTTGATTTTTAGTAGGGATATATTATAAGGATATGGTTCCATTTTGCATATGATCCCTAATGAAATGATACCTTATTTTTATATGTTTAGTCCTAGAATGCATGACAGGATTATGTGTTATTGCTATGGCACTTGTGTTATCATAGTGATCAAGTATAGATTTGAATTCAAACCCATAGTCTGCTAGCTGATTTTTCATCCTGAGGATTTGAGCACAACAGACTTTCAAAGAAAAGAATGTATTCAAACCTGCGGTTGAAGTAGATATCTTGAATTTTGCTTCTTGCTAAACCAGGACACAAGTCTGCTTTCTAGCAAATTG
This sequence comes from Panax ginseng, assembly GCA_020205605.1. Classification (NCBI taxonomy): domain Eukaryota; kingdom Viridiplantae; phylum Streptophyta; class Magnoliopsida; order Apiales; family Araliaceae; genus Panax; species Panax ginseng. The sequence goes on along the minus strand of CM035132.1, from coordinate 70,542,921 downwards.
GTGACAAAAGCATCTTGGTACTTTTTTTTGTCTATTTTACAACCTGCAAAGTTAGCATCTGTATATCCTGTTAGTTCAAATGAGGACTCCTTGGGATACCAAAGCCCCAAGTGAGGTGTGCCCTTGAGGTACCTGAAAATCCTTTTTACAGCAGTTAAGTGTGATTCCTTAGGATTAGCTTGAAATCTAGCACATATGCATATTGCAAAAATTATGTCTGGTCTACTGACAGTCAGATATAGAAGAGAGCCTATCATACCTCTATATTGAGTTATGTTAATACTTTTACCTTTTTCATCTTTGTCAAGCTTGGTTGCTGGAGCAATTGGAGTTTTCATGGGAGAGGCTGATTCCATGCCATACTTTTTAAGTAAGTCTTTGATGTATTTGGCTTGGTTTATGAAGATTCCTTTATCAGTCTGATTTACTTGCAGTCCAAGGAAGAAGTTTAGCTCACCCATCATGCTCATTTCAAACTTGCTCTGCATAAGCTTGGAAAATCTCTTGCATAAGTTTTCATCAGTAGATCCAAAAATAATGTCATCAACATATATTTGAACTAATAAGACTTTGTCTTTATGCTTTCTAAGAAATAATGTGGTATCTACTCTACCTCTAGTGAACCCATTTTCAATAAGAAAGTTAGTTAATGTTTCATACCATGCTCTAGGTGCTTTTTTAAGACCATATAAGGCTTTGTCTAATCTATAGACGTAATTTGAAAGAGATGGATTGATAAAACCTGGAGGTTGCTCTACATATACTTCTTCTTGAAGTTCACCATTTAGGAACGCACTTTTGACATCCATCTGAAAGACTTTGAACTTCATATGAGCATCAAAGGCCAGGAATATTCTGATGGCTTCTAGTGTGGCAACAGGTGAAAATGTCTCATCGTAGTCAATGCCTTCCTCCTGAGAGTAACCCTTGGCCACTAGTCTTGCTTTATTCCTGGTTATTACTCCATCTTCATCCATCTTATTTCTGAAGACCCACTTAGTTCCAATGACAGGATGACTTTTTGGTCTTGGAACCAATCTCCATACTTTGCTTCTTTCAAACTGATTAAGTTCTTCCTGCATGGCTTCTATGCAGCTGGAGTCTTCTATAGCATCCTCAATCTTCTTAGGTTCCATTTGTGACAGGAAGCTTAGATAGAAACATTCATTTTGAGTGGTAGCTCTTGTTTTGACTCTTGCACTTGGATCTCCAATGATTAAGTCTTGAGTGTGATCTCTTGCCCATCTATTTCCTGTTGGGACATCTGTCCTGATGCCTTCTTGTTTGAGATTTTCAAGATCAATTTCTTCTTCTTGATGTGGAGGTTTGTTGTCTTGCGTAGGCCTCTCCATGATCTCATTTCCTTGCTCAACAATCTCTTCTTCTTGCTCAACGATCATAGTGTTGAGCTTGACGTCCTCATTCGTAGTGTCTGACCTGTCCTTTTTAGAGTCTTGAGGCACTGTTTTGTCCAAGTCTATTTCATCGAAGATGATGTGGATTGAGATTTCAACGTTCAATGTCTTTTTTTTGAACACTCTGTAGGCCTTACTGTTTGTGGCATACCCAAGAAAGATTCCTTCGTCTGACTAGGGTTGGAACTTTGTCAAATATTGCTTTCCATTGTTGAGAATATAGCATGCACAACCGAATGCATGGACGTAGCTGACATTTGGCCTTCTTCCTTTCCACAGTTCGTAGGGAGTCTTCTTAATCGTAGAGTGTATCAGTGATCTGCTCTGAGTGTGGCATGTAATGTTGACAGCTTCTTCCCAGAAGTACAAAGGCAGATGGGCTGCTGCTAATAGAGTTCTTCTAGCCTCTATTAACATTCTGTTCTTTCTTTCAGCTACTCCATTTTGTTGAGGAGTTCGTGGAGCTGAGATGTTGTGACTGATGTCATTGTCTGTACAGAACTGGTCCATTTCAGAGAAGTCGAATTCTCTGCCATGATCACTCCTTATAGCCTTAATTTTCTCCCCTTTCTCGTTCATTACTAGTCTGAACATCTTGATCAGTTGGGAGCTTGTTTCATCTTTCGAGGTTAGAAAGAACACCCATGTGAATCTGGTATAGTCGTCCACTATGACTAGTGAGTATCTCTTCCTTCCAAGGCTCGTTGTTAGAATTGGCCTAAATAGATCCATGTGAAGCAACTTCAGGGGTTTGTCAATTGAGTTTGCAGTTTTACTCTTAAATGAGCTTCTAGTCTACTTTCCAAGCTGACAGGCATTACACGGCCTTTCTTTGACGAAGTTGAACTTGGGCAAGCCTGCAACTAGATCTTTTGAGGCCAGTTTAGACATGCTCTTGAAGTTGAGATGAGATAGTCTTCTATGCCATAGCCAGCTCATTTCTTCAGATGCTTTCGCCAGAAAGCATATTTTCTCGTTTGAGCTTAGTTTACCAAGATTTACTATGTAGACATTTCCTTCTCTTGTTCCGGTCATCTTTATGTCAGATGTCTTCAGATCTCTGACTTGACATTGATTGTTGAGGAATGTTACTTGATGACCCTTGTCACAGAGTTGGCTTATGCTCAGAAGATTGTGTTGGAGTCCTTCCACATAGGCCACTTTGCTGAAGGACACTGCACCATTTCCTGCTGAGCCATATCCTATTGTCTTGCCAGAGCCATTATCTCCAAAGATGACTTAAGGACCCTCCTTTTCTAGGTAGTTAGACAGAAGGGCTTTGTTCCCAGTCATGTGCCTTGAGCATCTACTGTCCAGATACCAGAAGGGCTCTGTTCCTGTGGTAGCATTAAACTTTCATTTTGGTACCCATACTTGCATGGGTCCTACTTTGTTAGTACCCTTGGGAACCCAAATCTACTTGATTTTAGGTTTCATATATGTAGGATTATAATAGCATATTGTAGCCTTGTGACCAACCTTATTGCACACAAAACATCTAATATGATGCATGCTTGTGTGTGTATGAGGATTCTTCCTCCATTTGGACTTTTGTGGGCTATTAGTCATCCTTTTGTTAAAATGATTCTCTTTCTTCCATATGTTCTTGTGTTTCATGATTTGAGATGAGTGACCTTTCCTCTATTGTTCCTTCCCAGTTGGTTCGTGGAGTTAATTTTACTCGACTCTACGATCCTTCGAGGTTGGAAAGTAGTGGCTGGGTTGCTCTTCTCTTTTCTAAAACCTAGGACAACATGAGATCCTTTATTCATTGGAATATAGATTGAATCAGAGGAGCAGGGTTGGACTGGTTCTTCCTTTTGTGAGGATTTCACAAATATAATGCCTCTATTAAAACTTGAAGCATTACTAGTGCTAGTTTCCTTTACCTGTTCCACACATGGCTCTGAGATGGATTCCCCAAAGCCCAATCCTGTTCTGTCAGAGACGCTTCTCTGGCTAGAGATCAGGGAGTCCATGGATAAAGAGGATTTGTTCCATGTAGAGACTGTCCTTTCTAGTTCCTCAATCTTAGAGGTTAGACTTGACTCTCTTTGTGCATTGAGCTCATTTGTCTGTTTTAGAAGCTTATTCTCAGCTTCAAACTTGGAGAGAGAGTCAGTACTAAGAAGGATTGTTTCCAGTTCTTCTTGAATTTTCTCTTTCTCCTTTTAAAGAAGTGAGTAATCTTTGGACAAAACTTTGAACCATTTCATGTATTGATGCAGATAAGATGTTATGTCATGCAGTGTAGTTCTTAAGTCATCAATGTCTACATCGGGAGAGTTAAAGTCAAATACCTCATTTATACTCACTTCATGAATGTTCGAGGTCTTTCTGTCCTTTGCATGCTTGGCCATCAGGCAAAGATTTGCCATTTGAGGATCTTCATCATCTCCATATTCGGGAGTTGAGTCATTGTCTGAGTCACTCCACGTTCCTCCAGCTACAAGACCTTTGTCTTTCTTCTGAGTCCTTTTGTTGCCTTTGAATTCCTTCTTTGGATGTGATTTCTTCTTTAGTTCTTCTCTAAGAGGTTTGTTGCAGTTTGCAATGAAATGTCTAGGCTTCTTACAATTATAGCATAGATCATTTATCTACTCCTGGCTGCTGTAGTTGTTGACTTTCTTTGGTTTGCTGATTCTACCTTGACGCATGAACCTTCTAAGTCTTTTTACCAGCATTGAAAAGTCTTCATCATCATCTTCATCATAGTCAGAGTCATTTTCAGTATTGACTTTGGAGATGTTGTCTGTTGCTTTGAGAGCAACTCCTTTATCCTTTTTCCTTCCTTCAGATAGAGTTTCTGCTCGTTGAGTCAGCTCCAGTTTATATGTAAGAAGATTCCCATATAGCTGTTGAACTGTCATTTCATTGAGATTTTTTGACTCTTTGATAGCAGTGGTTTTGGCATCCCATTTGCTAGGTAAGGCTCTCATGAACTTTATTGTAAGACCCCAACTTTTATGAATAAAAATAAATTATTTATAAATATTATTTTTGAATATTATGGAATAAATTTGATATAATGTTATAGTTGTGGGTAATATTTATAAATTTTACAAAGCACGCAAGTTGTTATATAATATTCGATTGGTCAGGGAATATTCGCAAGTTGTTATATAATTCTGTTGGTGGACCCCACAACAGAATTATTGTCGGATTGAGAAAACGACAAAAATATTTTTATGAAAATAATGGCGGAAGTTTTACCGTTGATACTGTTGAACTACTCGGTAGTAAAAGTACAGTAATACGTGTAGTTGCATAGTAGCACACGGTATTGATTATTAATGTTTATGTGAGAAGTCACTCAATTTGATTCAATTATTGTCGATATTTTATATGTTATTAAATCAATAATTGAGATGACGAAGTTGTTAATATTATTATTTGCATTATTAACGATGTCTAGAAGTTCTACCAAGGAGAGGTTTGGTCACCTAATTGTGCGCCAATAGGGAGAAATCCTTATTGGAAAGCCACCTCTTTCCTGAGAACGACCTGGTCGATTAATAGTGTGAATAATAATAACGATGATGACGTTTTGTTTTATTCGTATTATTAACGTAATAAAACAGAAAAACTTTTTATATAAAACATAATACTTTTATAAAGTTATCTGTTTTATTAGACAATAATTATAATATATTATATTTTATTATGCATAGTGTTTGTATAGTGCTTGCATAGTATTTGCATAGTAAAATCTTTTTAAAAGTTATTCATTTTATTAGATTATAAATAGAATATATTATATTTTATTTAAAAGATTTTGCTTTAAATATGGACCGTCCGATTAAAGTAAATCAATCTGGACCGTTCATGGATTGGTTACTATTCATTCCATTCTTCTATAAATAGAAGCTCATTCCTTCATTATTTCTTACGAATTCACTGAAACTCTAGAGAGAAAACTATAGAGAGAAAGAAGAAAAGTATTCTGCTACTTCACTACTCCGATATCAAGTTTCTTTTACGGTAAGGGGTATTATTTCTTTTGTATTCATGAAGAGAACTTCTATTATTCCATCTTTATTATTCTGTTAGAATAACCTGTATACGCGGGCTACCCTATACTTGGTGAAATTCTTCTGTATTCCATTCTTTATTATTCTGTTGGAATATCCTGTACATGCTTTTACGCCTAATTTTGGTTCCGCCTCTTTATTATTCTGTTGGAACATCCTGTTGGTGTGAATTTCACCTGACCTGGTTCCGTCATTTAGTATTCTATTGGAATAACCTGTCTATGCGAAGTACCGCATGCATGGTGATTTCTATTGTATTCCATTCTTTATTATTCTGTTGGAATATCCTGTCGATGCGTATTACGCCTGACCTGGTTCCGTTATTTATTATTCTGATGGAATAACCTGTCTATGCGAAGTACCGCATGCATGTTGATTTCTTTTGTTATTCCATTCTTTATTATACTCAGTTGGTTAAAGTTTTGACTTCTACACTCCATGAAATTAGTGGAATATTCTTGATATTTGCGCTTCATCCAGTATCTTTTCATGGAAATATTCTTCTTAGCATTCTTGAATTTTACTTTACAAAGAAGTATCATGTTGACAATTTGGACGTTTTTAGTTCCTGAATAAATTAATTCTTGAACTTGTTTTATTGAATTCTTATATCATTGTCATCATCCTCATGTTTATATTATTTTTGAAAGTCATCTGTATTCAGTGGTGCATAGATGGACTTGGTATGATTATAACCGTGATTATTCGATTGTAATCATGACCGTAATGTTACAAATGATGTGGTAAAAGTCCTCATTGGCCTGAAGTGCATTGATGGACAGTTGTTGACATGATCATGACCATTGATGAATACACAAATATCCTTGGCCCATAGTGCATGGATAATTTGTGGTCGTGACCCTAATGAATATCCTTAGCCATAGTGTAGAGATGATGTGGATTATTTATTAAGCTGAGTCTCAGCGATAAAAGTGATGAAAAACCTTTTTAAATCATAAAAGATAGTAGATTTTATTCTCTACTTGACTCTTTTAATGGATTGCATGTTCCACTATGCAGCTTAAACTTGATGTCTATTGTATTTTATCGGTTTAACAATTGAGGAGGACTAATGATAATTTATTCTCGCATTATCGTAGTCATAATAGTTCTTACTAGGCCGCTTGAGCTCACCCTTTCTTTCACCGTTTCTTCTTGAAATGAGAACGTGGCAGGACTAGTCGGGGAACGGAGTGATGGTCCGAGATGGTGTTTTAGTAGTCCTCACTATTCTCATTAAATAGTGTGATAATAAATGTAATGAGGACTAAATTGAGTGTGGATATTGTCTAGATGACAATATTTGTATTAAAACTCACAACATGTATTTTGTCGTATTTTACATTGTTGTATAATCAAGTTGTATTTGAATTTAGTACCATGTATTTGGCGACTCAAGATGGGTGATGTATACCTATTTTTGGGGCGTCACAGTTGGTATCAAAGCTTAGGGATATGATCCCTGGCTGAGATGTGAGATAAGAACTAGGAGGGGAGAGACGGGGAATTCCTTTGCTAGTATGACCTACCTAAGTTTATTTGGTATTTAATTGGTCGGTTAGAGTATAAGGATAATATGTGATATGTTAATTAACCCTTGTTTTGTGACAGTATTTGAAAATGGCATCCGAGAATGTTGAGAACATCAATGGAGCACAGGAGACCGTTGAGTCTCCATAGATCAATAATCAGGATAATGTGCATCAGGAAGGCGACAATCCTAATGCAAACAACAACATTGACCAAATGATGAACGATGGAATGTTCTGAGGCTTCATGCAATTCATGCAACATCAGGCGAGAGCGGCACCTGTCCAAAATGCAGGTGGAAACACTGGTAACTCTCGAACGGTCATCGCCAAACAGTTCAAGGAGCTGGGACCACCGGAGTTTTTTGGAGAGCCAAAACCACTTAAGGCGGAGATGTGGATAAAACAGATCAACAAGATATTTGATGTCTTGGGTTTCTCCGAGGAGCAAAAGGTTCCCTTTGCCACTTTCATGTTGTGGGCAGATGTAGATTACTGGTGGGAATCTGTAAAGCGTACTCAACCTGCCGCACTGAAGATGTCTTGGGAGAAGTTCCAAGAACTTTTCAACGACAAGTACTTTCCCAAAAGTATTCGTCACATGAAAGAGGTAGAGTTCATTAAACTGGAACAAAACAACATGACCGTGTCACAGTATGAAGCCAAGTTTGTCGAGCTGTCCCGGTTTGCGTCCCAGTTGGTTGATAATGAGGAGAGAATGACGCGAATGTTTCTAAGAGGTTTGAAACCAGAGATACGTCAATATCTTATATCTCATAAACTATGTTTGTATTTAGATGTTGTTAATAGGGCTCAGTTATTGGAGCGCGATAATGAGTCAACCCAACCAAAAGAGAGCAGTCAACAAAATGATAATACCAGTGATAACAGTCATCGAAGCGGTGACAATAAGCGTGGAGGGAATCAACATGCCAGAAATGGTAACCACTTCGGTGGTAATCATGGCCAAAACAATAAGAATGAACATTTCAAGAAAAGAAGATTCAACAATGATGGAAAGACGTCAGCATCATCACTTGTCGTTAAGGAAGGAGAACGACCACCTATCATATGCTTCAAATGTGGAGGGGACACATCAGTCCAAATTGTGCGATGCCCTCCAAAACATGTTATAATTATGGAAGAGAAGGACACCTGGCCCGATTTTGTCGTGCACCGAAGACAAGTCCAGCTGGGATGGAGGCAGCAAAGGCCGTCCCAGAAAGCATTTGTTGTGACCTCCCAGAAAGCAAGGAACCCGAACGAGGTCATCACGAGTAAGCTTATCATAAATTCTAGTGAAGTATATACCTTATTTGATACCGGTTCTACCCATTCTTTTATTTCTCCTACTTGCGCTCAACGTTTAAATTTGACTCCGGAGAAATTAGACTTTGACTTATCTGTTGAAACTCCGTTGGGAGAAACCTTCATTACATCCACTATTTATAAGTCTTGTTTGGTTCAAATTGGTACCCTCACATTACCTGCTTATTTCATTGAAAATACTTGCATTTGACGTAATTCTAGGGATTGATTGGTTAACTACTCATCATGCAAAAATTGATTATTTTCATAAGGTTGTTAGCTTTCATATTCCTAATCAACCTATTATGCGAATTCAAGCAACCAAACCATTAAAATCAATCACTGTCATCTCATGCCACAAAGCTATTCGTTTATTGAAAAATGGATGTCAAGCTTTCTTAGCTCATGTCACGGATCTAAACAAAAATACGTCAGTTTTGAATGATATTTCTATTGTTAATGAATTTCCTGACGTATTCCCTAAAGAACTTCCTGGCCTACCCCTAGAGCGTGAAATTGAATTTTGTATCGACCTTGAACCTGGTACAAAACCTATTTCCAAAGCCCCATATCGAATGGCTCCTATTGAACTTCAACAGTTAAAGACCCAACTGCAGGAATTGGCTTTATTCGTCCTAGTACTTCTCCTTGGGGTGCTCCTGTTCTATTCGTGAAGAAGAAAGATGGGAGTATGTGACTTTGTATTGATTATCGGGTGTTGAATCATGTCACCATCAAAAATAGGTACCCATTGCCACGTATTGATGACCTGTTTGACCAGTTGCAAGGCGCCAAATTCTTTTCAAAGATTGATTTTCGTTCCGGATATCACCAATTGAAGATTAGAACCGATGACATTCCAAAGATGGATTTCAGAACTCGACATGGGCATTATGAATTCCTAGTCATGTCTTTTGGATTGACTAATGCTCCTGCTGCCTTCATGGATATGATGAACCGAGTATTCAAGAAATAATTGGATCACTTTGTGGTCGTCTTTATTGATGACATCCTTATTTATTCCAAAAGCCGTGAAGATCATTAGCAACACTTGAGGCTGATACTCCAAAAGCTTCGTGAATATAAGCTTTATGCCAAGTTAAAGAAATGCGAGTTCTGGCTTGAGGAAGTAGCATTCCTTGGGCACGTGGTATCAAGTCATGGAATATCTGTTGACCCGGCAAAGATTGAAGCCATTCAAAGCTGGGAGCAACCTAAATCGATGATCAAAATCGTAGCTTTCTGGCTTAAATTTGGTTATTATCGGAGATTCGTAGAAGGGTTTTCTCGAATCGCTACTCCCTTAACTTAGCTGACTCGGAAAGATACAAAATTCGGTTGGAACGAGGAATGTGAGAAGAGTTTTTAAGAACACAAAAGAAGACTCATTTCAGCACCTGTTCTGACAATACCATCTGGCTCGGAGGGATTTGTCATCTACAATGATGCTTCAGGCAATGGGTTAGGATGTGTTCTCATGCAACATGGGAAATTCATAGCCTATGCCTCTCGATAACTCAAAGAATATGAGAGGAATTATCCTACTCATGATCTAGAGTTGGCAGCTGTTGTCTTCGCACTTACAATTTGGAGGCATTACTTGTATGGGGAGAAAGTGGAGATCTTTATGGATCATAAAAGCCTCAAATATTTCTTCACCCAAAAGGAACTCAACATGCGACAACGCGTTGGCTTGAACTATTGAAAGATTATGATCATACCATCCAATACTGTAATAACCGTGAATTTTAAGTCACCATGTATGTATGTACATTTTTTTAAAACTTTGTGTTATATATGGATACATACATTTATGGATTTCATTAAAAATGAAAGCCTTGTGACCTAATTATACATTAGGTAAGGATATTAAATAACCTAAGGGTTATGGTAACACGAAAAAGTTAGTATTTTATATGTATACTAACTTAAGTGGGTAAACTTAGTATTTCAAGTGACTAATAATTTTAAACCTAATTCTTGTAAATCTAATTAGGTTATGAGATAAAATCATATGTATAAGTAATTAAACTTCATATGATTGGAGATGAAAGCCCTAAATTATCAAATTGGGTAACATTATTAAAATTGTTGGACTATGTTTTTATCTAGCCCAAATCAATTAAAAGAAAAGCCCAAGGAAAATAAAATGTAATCCAATACTTAGCCCACTTGATTGGGGGTATTCTAGACATTTGATTAATCAAAATTGGGCATTTAAAATAAAAAGCTAAATGGTGGATATTATGAGGATCCTAAGTGGAATAATTAATCTAGCTTGTCCATTAGTAGACATGATTAAACATAAGGACAATGTTGTAAGGCTCCCATTGGTTGCCACTCCATTATGCACATTTAATCATGTTTAACCTAAGGTAAGTAATAATACAAAGTGTTTTACTTAATGGGCAACAAAATGATTGTGGGAGAATTAATAATGAATTGCCCATTACATTTTGAATGCACATCTCATTCTTCCAACACTTCATTCAGTATTCCAACATTTCATTTTCTCTCCATCTTCTTCATCTTCTTCTTCTATCTCTTGCTCCCAAGCTAGCCAACTTCAAAGAGAGAAAAGAAAGAGAGAATTTCGGCCATAGGAAGAAGAATTATAGGAGTTCTAGTGGTTTATGCCCCCTAAGTTTATTAGTTACTTTGAAAAATCAAGGAAGGTAGCCACTAAGTCAAGGTATAATGTACCTTCATCTTCTTCTCTTACATTGTTTTGATAGCTTGAGTTTTGATGGGGTTATGTATAACTACTCAAGATACACTAGTTATACATACCATCATGCATGGAACTAAGTATCTTGAGTGTTGGATCTAAGGCTTAGGGGAAGAAAATGAGCATATGTTCTCCAAGGGTGAAAACTCTTGTTTTTCTCCCACTAAATCTTGTGTAACTCAAGTTCTACAACTTGGAATTATGATCCGTCGAAGGGGGGGTGCTAGATACATGAGTTATCTAGTAAACCCAAGTGGTAGATCACAAATCTAGTAAGTTTTGAAACCTTTGAGATTTTTTTTTTACAAAAACAGTCCACTTTATATGCTAAAGCTTTGAAACTCTAAATCAGCTACTGACTTGTTTTTCATGAGGCTGTTTCAGTCAGTTCCTTGTCTTGTAAAAATCTGGAAAAATATTACAGAGGTACCTTATGAAGTTATCTACGCGTAGGAAAAAGAACGGACACGTTTCGAGTTATATATTGTGCGTAATGACTATTTCCGTAAAGGACTCCATAAATATTATCCTACGAATATCTCACTGTGTATACACTGGAAAATTCCAAAATTTTTACAGTAGCTTCATATATGTTAAGAGAGCATACCCTAAAAATTTCAGATATGTCTGAGTAAAACTCAATTTATGAAAAATAGAGCAAGATCCGAGTGTTTTGGACACTTTAAAAATAGTAAATCATTTTCTAAAATTCTAGATAAATTAGAGGATCATTGTTGGTTCATATTCTGTTAAAATCCAGAAGTTGAGAATTTTTGGAATCAGTTTGCTATTTTTCCTAAAAATGATTAGGTTGTGAATAAAAGGAAATAAATAGTTAAATGATGTCTTTAATGAGAAGAATATGATTTTTATGCTTGAATGCTCATAATATATTATATCATGACTATCTTAGGGCATTTTGGTAATTTATAATAATAAATATTACTTATGACCTTTTATGGATATTAAATAAGAGGTTATTAAAGGATGAACAATTAGAATAAATTGTTTATTAATTTAATAAATCATTGGAATATTATTATAATACTAATAACATTATAATATGATGTTGTTATGTAAATAAAAATATTAGATTAGAGTATTATTATTAAATAATAATATTCGAGATTAAATAAAATATTATTAAATGATTAATAATATTAGTAAGTGAATAAAATATTATTAAATGATTAATAATATTAGTAAGTGAATAAAATATTATTAAATGATTAATAATATTAGTAAAGGGATAAAATATTATTAAATGATTAATAATATTAGTAAGTGAATAAAATGTTGGTAAATGATTTAAAGTATTATTAGTGAACCAATAATACTAGAAGGTGAATTAATATTATCTAAGTTAATAATATTATGTGAATTAAAGGTAGTCGTTAATTAATAATAACACTATCTAGGCATGATAATGTTTATAAGAACTTATTGTAATGTATGATATCTATGTGATTACATAATCGATGTTATGCATTGACTAATTGAAAGACTAATTATAGGTCTCTCAAAGGAAGATAATTTAACTACATAGTGGATAGAAATTTATTTAAAGAGGCAGTAACTCTACGATCGAGGCAAGTTTCCTAACTCAACTTGAGTTATTATTTTCAAAGCATATTAGTGAATAATTATTGATGATTATTCACGTCTTTATCGAGTATTGAAATTAGCACTTTGTGCAATTGAATTCTGTTTCTTGTTATTGAATCGTGAATTAAATTAAAGTTCTTCATTTATGAACTGCTTTATGGGATAGATCTATGCTAATTGTATCGCCTAGATCAAGCATGTCTAAATTTGTTAAATCAAATGGGTTTTTAAATAACTCGTTTTATTAATTGATATGGTAAGAACTCTTGATAGAAAATGGACAAATTTGATTAAGGCATGATATCAATGTCGGATTATTAAGTGTTTATGCATAAATCACGGGGTATGAAAGGCTGATCCCCTTGAATACCAAAACTTTTTAAAAGGTCCAGTTTAAATCACTGAGCACCTTGGCAAATGTTCATGGTTATTCAAAACCACTCAGTTCATGTTATTCAATTATCGAAAAATCAATTGTTGATTATTAATTCATGTTCCTTCACAATCTTATATTATTGTTGAACATTGAAGGCAATATTTCTTTCTAAGTCATGATATATCTCCTTTGTCTTTATAAACTTGTGAAGCAAATTAGTTGCTTACTCTTGCTATATCATGACCTCTATTTTCGCTTAAGAAGGATCTAATCACGAAGGACAAGGGCAAGGGCAAGATCCAGGAGTAATTTTAGAATGAATGTTAAATTAGTTATTATCTAATGGAATTTCTTGAGTAAACTATTTGTATTATAAATGGTGTATTTAAAGTTAAGGTTAGAGAGACCTTGGGACCATGTTTTGAGACTTTTGTATAATGAACAATGTATGTTTATTATTTCGAAATAGTTATAGAATGCTTATGATGATGATAGGATTGTGAGCACTGAATCTGAGGTTAGAGAACCTGGATTTGGGGGCGTCACAAATACCATCCTGGAAAAGCAAATGTGGTAGTTGACGCATTGAGTAGAAGATCATATGCGGGTACAAGTGCAATATATTGTCAATGCAAAGGCCCATCTTGTATGACTTGCAAAGGATGGAGATAGAATTAAAGACTCTAGGAACCCATGTGATGAAGGCGAATATACGAGTAGAACCGACTTTAATTGATAAAGTTAAAGTCGCTCGAACTACTCTGGACTGGAGTGATGCATATGAGGAAGAAAGTACAAGAAGGTGCTATGTCGGAAGCAAGAATCGATGAAGAAGGAATACTTCGAGTCAACTCCAGACTTTGTGTTCCTAATGACCCTAATTTAAAGTATAAAATAATGATGGAGGCGAACAACACACCGTTTTCAATCCATTATGGGAGTACCAAAATGTGTCGTGATCTTCGTCATACATTTTGGTGGAGCAATATGAAGAGAGAGATAGCGCTGTTTATCTCAAGGTGTCTAACTTGTCAACGAGTCAAAACGGAGCATCAAGTACCAAAAGGTCCATTGCAACCACTTGAAATTCCAGAATGGAAGTGGGAGCACATTACTATGGATTTCGTTACTGGTCTTCCCAAGGTTTCTCAAGGCATAGATGCAATTTGGGTCATTGTTGATAGATTGACCAAGTCTGCTCATTTCTTACCAATACGAGAAACTTATACACTTGAACATCTTGCTCGTATGTACATAAACGAGATTGTAAGACTGCATGGTATGCTAGTATCCATAGTTTCTAATCGAGACCCAAGATTTACTTCACGATTTTGGGTTAGTTTGCAAAAAGCTATGGGCACAGATTTATGATTTAGTTCGACTTATCATCCTCAAACGGACGGACAATCAGAGAGGACTATTCAAACTCTTGAAGATTTATTAAGACTCTGTGTCCTTGACTTCAAGGGAAGTTGGGACAAGTTCTTACCATTGGTGGAGTTTTCCTACAACAACAGTTATCAAGCAAGTATTGGCATGGCTCTATTCGAGGCATTGTATGGAAGAAAGTGTCATTCTCCAGTATGTTGGGATGAGGTGGGTGAAGCAACATTGTTGGGACCGGAGTTGGTATGTATGACTACGAAAAAGATTCAAACGATCCGACAACGTATAAAAACCTCACAAGACCGACAAAAGAGTTATGCTGATCTTCATCGAAAGGACGTGGAATTCGATATTGGAGATCATTTGTTGTTACGTGTTGCTCCATGGAAATGAGTTACAGATTTGGAAATAGAGGAATGCTCAATCCTCGATTCATTGGCCCATTTTTAATCCTCGATCGAGTAGGGACTGTAGCCTATAGACTTGCTTTACCGCCAAGTATGTCTTGTGCTCATAACGTTTTTCATATATCCATGTTACGTAAATATATGAAAGACCCGAACCATATTATTGAGTTAGAACCAGACGAAATAGCGAAAGATTTAACGTATGAAGAGGTTCCTGTTCAAATCTTGGATAAGAAGGAACATATTCTACGCTCCAAGGTTATACCTCAAGTCAAAGTGTAATGGAGGAACCACGATGTTGAGGAAATGACTTGGGAGTTCGAATCTAAAATGAAATCAAGGTATCCTTACCTCTTCGACATACCAGGTACGTACCCTAATTTCGAGGGCGAAATTTCATAAGAAGGGGAGATTGTAAGACCCCAACTTTTATGAATAAAAATGAATTTTCTATAAATATCATTTTTGAATATTATGGAATAAATTTGATATAATGTTATAGTTGTGGGTAATATTTATAAATTTTTCAAAGTACGCAAGTTGTTATATAATATTCGATTGGTCGGGAATATTAAATGCGGCATACAATAATTGGTGGACCCCACAATGTAATTCATTATTGTCGGATTGAGAAAATGACAAAAATATTTTTATATGAAAATAACGACGGAAGTTTTACTGCTGATATTGTTGAACTACTCAAAGTAAAAGTACGATGTCTACGCGTGGTTGAATAGTAGCACACGGTATTGATTATTAATGCTTATGTGAGAAGTCACTCAGTTTGATTCAATTATTGTTGATATTTTATATGTTATTAGATCAATAATTGAGATGACGAAGTTGTTAATATTATTATTTGCATTATTAATGATGTCTAGAAGTTCTGCCAAGGAGAGGTTTGGTCACCTAATTGCGCGCTAATAGGGAGAAAACCTTATTGGAAAGCCCCCTCTTTCCTGGGAACGATCTGGTCGATTAATAGTGTGAATAATAATAATGATGATGACGTTTTGTTTTATTCGTATTATTAACGTAATAAAACAGAATTTTTTTTTATATAAAACAGAATACTTTTATAAAGTTATCTGTTTTATTAGACAATAATTATAATATATTATATTTTGTTATGCATAGTGTTTGCATAGTAAAATCTTTTTAAAAGTTATTCGTTTTATTAGATTATAAATAGAATATATTATATTTTATTTAAAAGATTTTGCTTTAAATATGGACCGTCCGATTAAAGTAAATCAATCTGGACCGTTCATGGATTGGTTACTATTCATTCCATTCTTCTATAAATAGAAGCTCATTCCTTCATTATTTCTTACGAATTCACTGAAACTCTAGAGAGAGAAACTATAGAGAGAAAGAAGGAAAGTATTCTGCTACTTCTCTACTCCCATATCAAGTTTCTTTTACGGTAAGGGGTATTATTTCTTTTGTATTCATGAAGAGAATTTCTATTATTCCATCTTTATTATTACATTGAATAACTTTGTATACGCTGGAGCTACCCTATACTTGGTGAAATTCTTCCAGATTCCATTCTTTATTATTACATTGGAATATCATGTCTGCGTGCTTTATCTTACCTGGTTCTCGTCTTTATTATTACTCATTGAACATCCTGTTGGTGTGAATTTCACCGACTGGTTCCGCCATTTAGTATTCTCGTTGGAATAACTCTCTGTCATGGAAGTACCGCATGCATGGTGATTTATTTGTATTCCATTCTTTATTATTCTCATTTGGAATATCCTCGTCGATCGCGATATTACGCTTTGACTTTAGTTCCGTTATTTATTATTCGAAGGAATAACTTTGTCTTTCTTGCATACCGCATGCATGTTGATTTCTTTTGTTATTCCATTCTTTATTATACTCAGTTGGTTAAAGTTTTGACTTCTACACTCCATGAAATTAGTGGAATATTCTTGATATTTGCGCTTCATCCAGTATCTTTTCATGGAAATATTCTTCTGAGCATTCTTGAATTTTACTTTACAAAGAAGTATTATGTTGACAATTTGGACGTTATTAGTTCCTGAATAAATTAATTCTTGAACTTGTTTTTATTGAATTCTTATATCATTGTCATCATCCTCATGTTTATATTATTTTTGAAAGTCATCTGTAGCCTGTAGTACATAGATGGACTTGGTATGATTATAACCAAGGATTATTCAGTGTAATCATGATCGTAATGTTACAAATGATGTGGTAAAAGTCCTCATTAGCCCGAAGTGCATTGATGGACATTTGTTGGCATGATCATGACCATTGATGAATACACAAATATCCCTGGCCCGTAGTGCATGGATAATTTATGGTCGTGACCCTAATGAATATTCTTAGTCGTAGTGCAGGGATGATGTGAATTATTTATTAAGCTGAGTCTCAACAATAAAAGTGATGAAAAATCTTTTTAAATCATAAAAGATAGTAGATTTTATTCTCTACTTGACTCTTTTAATGGATTGCATGTTCTGCTGCAGTTAAAATTGATGTCTATTATATTTTATCAGTTTAACACTGTTGAGGACTAATGATAATTTATTCTGCATTATCTTAGTCATAATATTTCTTACTGGGCTTGTTGAGCACACCCTTTCTTTCATTGTTCTCTTCAGGAAATGAGAACGTAGCTGGGACTAGTCGGGGAATGGAGTGATGGTCCGAGATGGTGTCTTAGTAGTCCTCATTATTCTGTTAAATAGTGTGATAATAAATGTAATGAGGACTAAATTGAGTGTGGATATTGTCTAGATGATAATATTTATATTAAAACTCACAACATGTATTTTGTCATATTTTACACGACTGTTGTATAATCAAGTTGTATTTGAATTTAGTACCATGTATTTGGCGACTCAAGATGGGTGATGTATACCTATTTTGGGGGCGTCACATTTATGATCAGATCTTTATTTGGATAGATCTTTCCATAGGATCGTAGAGAGTTGAGCAGTACGTTGAATCTTTCGTAGGTGGAAGTGACGTTTTCTCCTTGAACATGTGCAAACATCTCATATTGCTGAGTCAGGAGAGATAGCTTATTTTCTCTGACTTCTTCTGTTCCTTCATGCATGATGAGCAATGCTTCCTAAACCTCCTTTGCTGTTCTGCTATTGACCACATTTTTGAATAGATCATCTTCTAAGGATTGGAACAAAATGTTCTTGGCCTTTTTGTCGAGTTGAACAACTCTCTTTTCGTTGTCTGTCCATTCTTCTTTAACCTTTATCTATATTCTGTTTGGGTCGTCTGGAGTTGGTGCATGTTACGCCCCCAAATCCAGGTCCCTTCGAACCTCAGATCCGGTCCACCACGATACTACTATCGTTAAACTATTATATCTTTTATTCACAACTTTAATGAGTATAACTTTGCTTATTACAATTTAGAATATGCATTCTTTCCATTTCTAGGATCAATGTATAATGACCCCAAACTATTATAAGTTTCAAATATTGGTCATTTACCATTCCTGTTTTACATCACATTCGATGTTATAAAAATATGCGGAATAATTTAAACTTTTTCAATCTCCTTTGAGAAATAATCTTTTATTGATTTCTTAACTTGAATCAATTGAAAAAACCCCGAATCAGTTTATGTTATGATTCCTTCTATTCGAATTACTGTATAAATATTTACATCGCAATTCTCATTTCTCTATGTATCACATAATACAACTTTACAATGCAACATGTATTACACCTCGTAAACTACTATCTTGTACGACTCCTAGAACATAAACATGGTTCAAGAGCATATATTTAAACACATAAACCAATCTCCTTCAATTACTATTGACCTCTATCAATCAAGTAGCACGTAATTTTTACCGTGAATCCTTAACCTGCAAAAGTGGTTATTTGCAAGGGTGAGCTCGACAGCCCAACAATTCTAACAGTTTTCATGCAGCACATAGCATATAATAACATACTCAGTTCATGCATTCATAATCAATTAATATTTACTACGCATGTTACTTGACACATAACAGGCATAGAGATTACTAACATAGGCATATCATCAAAGATCAACTTTTACATTTCATACACATCTCATATGCATTTCATACATATACATCAACATTCTCATGGCATAATATAGCTCAAATAACAGTTATCGCATTCATATATCAAATAGGAACTGAAAGACTTGCCCGATTCGTAGTTTATCAACTACAACTTAACTGCGTATAGCTAATTGTACTTTGTGTATCCCTACAAAATTATATAATCATGGATTCATACCCATCAGTTATACATTTCATACGCTCTTAATATAAGAACAAACATTGTTTCCTAACTTGGTTTCATTCTTACTTGAACTTAGGATAACCATGAGACTAGCTCATTCTACTATCATATTTATTTCAACAATCTTGTTTCATATCTTTTACTCCTTAAGGACAACATATTACCATAACTTAAGACCATGCAGTTAACAAATCGCTGCGGATCACTCTAGAAATGGCCAACCGTAATGCTAACCCTAAAATAGGTCCATTCCATCCCCACCCATTCTCGAGTCGCCAAATACATGGTACGTGAAAACAACTACAACTTTATTACAACAATTGTCGTGCAAAATACAACAACACATATCTTTGTGAATTTGGATACAAATATATATCATCAATCTGACTCATGTCCCAACCGTGGACAGCACCTCATAATGACACCTTACATAAAGGTATAGTCAAAAACTGTTTTAGAAATTAGAATCTTTGGGAAGTGCTCAAGGAAACCTTCGTACATGGGAGGCCATGCTTCTAGGTTATGATAGATATCATATGGCCACAGAATTATCCTTGGTTGACCCAATAGACCCCAAAGAAAAATGAGAAGATTACTATCATATTCTTCCCAATGGTGAGTTTTCTCTTGACATATCATTATCTCCACTGTCTCTAATTGAGAGTTAAATTTCAAATAGACTCCAAGATCATATAGGTAGTGCTGGTAGATATACTCAGCAAGTGGATGAGCACAATCCTATCTTATGATGACTCGAGGTTGTATGTCATTAAACATCTTGTATAATAGTGACAAAACACCCTTCCAAAGTTGAATTCACCTCACCCTCAACATTTATAGACCACCGTTCTATTCCCATGTTATTCTCGCTTGTCCCAAATTACACTTTTATTACACCGAAAGGAATTGTGAAGCAAAAGGGTGAAACCACACTAGCTCAATAAAAATATCATGACTAAAGATAATTAAATTATCAATAGCCTTCATCAATAATAAATCAGAGATTTAGAACATATGGTAGATGATAAAAAATTTCAACCATAGTTGCAGCGGAACGAGCAATCCATTAGAAGAGTCAAATAGACTATAAAGTCTATTATCTTCTCCATGTTAAAAGTCCACCAACAATGTTTTATCCCTGTAACATCAATCAACAATTCCTGTCCACAATCACATGTATAACTCATAATCGTAATTGTTGTTCTAAATTCCTTTTCTCATTCAGAACGAAGATAATTTTCATCACTTGTCTTTACCTGAAATATCAAAGATCATGGTTATACCAAATCACGCCTGCTCATAATCATACTAATAAATTCATCTTTGCACTACGGGCCAAAGATATTCATCAACAGTTCCATCTTTGCACTACATGCCAAAGATATTCACCAACAGTCATCTTTGCACTACGACCCAAAGATAT
The DNA here is from genome assembly GCA_020205605.1 of Panax ginseng. Classification (NCBI taxonomy): domain Eukaryota; kingdom Viridiplantae; phylum Streptophyta; class Magnoliopsida; order Apiales; family Araliaceae; genus Panax; species Panax ginseng. The sequence continues at coordinate 70,522,439 of CM035132.1, read as the reverse complement.
TCATCAACAATTCATCTTTGCACTACTTGTGCCAAAGATATTCATCAACAAGTCATCTTTGCACTACGGACCAAAGATATTCATATCTCAAAGAAATATATAATCATTTCAGAATTTATATAAACCATAATTATAACCATATATGTTGATCAATTCACCTTTGCACTTAAGCTAAAGATATTCAATTATAAATTCAATGGTCATGATCATACCGATCAACAATTCAACTTTGCACTCTTCGCCAAAGAGAACCTATAGTCACGATCATACCAATAATCTATCCATCTTTACACTCAAGTCAAAGAGAAATATCATCATTAGGGTTATAAGAATGTTATATAAAAACAATATAATCAACATATAGATTTAATCTCAAGAGTAAGATTCATAAATCAATGATTTCATAACAACTTAATCAAAATGTTATAAATCACTTAATAATCTCATAATCTAATATTATTAATACTACCACAATATTTTAATCATTTCTTAAACTTATAAACAATTTATTTTAATTGTTTACACTTTACTAATAAATGCATTTAATCATCTTAAAATGCCAACCTCATAAGATCTCATCACCAATAGCCAAAACCCTCATCAAAAATCTGCATATATCTCATATATAATTCTCAAGCCATAAAATCATATTTTCCAATTCTCTTAATTCACATAACATATTTAATTCATTTACTCATAACTAGAACATTTTCATGAAAATACCAAATCAGTTTTAAAAATATTTCTTTTCTGAGATTTAGAAGAATATAGTCCCATATTGAATATATATTTTTCTCAAAATTTTTAAAATTCATTTACTATTTTTCACATGGCCAAAACCAATTTAATATTCGGACATTTATCATAAATTGTACTTTTATCCAAAATTTATGAAATTTACACGATATACTGATATTATATAGATGTACTCCCAATACAAATTTCATCAATTTTGGAATTAACCACAAGGAGTTATAAGCGATTACTTTTAAAATAGTCTTTCCTCATAAAATTCATAACTCTTAATCTATACATCCAAAAATTTCCATTTTTGGACACAATCAACAAAACTTATCAAATTATCATTTCAAATTTTTCCAGAATTTTTGAAGGTTCAGAAGAATTTTGAAATAATAACCCTTAAAATCCCTTACTATCCCTTACCTCAAAAGAGCAGTAATTCTGACTGGAATAACGCTGAACGAACTTGCACCGTATAGTAATACTCAAAGTATACTCAAAATAATCACAAGAATACGCTCGATAATATAGAGAGAGAAAACTTTAGTTTCTGGTGTGATTTTCAATTATAACCTAAGCACCCTATTTATAGGAAATTGCTTAGAACACCAAAGCAGAAAATTTATTATAATATTAATATATATATAACAATTCCTACGCACTCATTCTAGAGTTTGATTTCAGCCACTTAGCATTTCTCACATGCCACCTTCTAGAAAAAGTAATAAAAAAAAACATTTTTTATATAATAAATAATTAAAACTTCCAAAAATCAATTCTTTCGGAGCTTCAGAACTTTAATAATTCATAATAAATAGTCCTTTTATCAGAAAATTCGAATCTCGCGCATTTTTATAGGAAATTCAATTCTCTACAACTTTGCAGAAGAAAGGTTTTCCAAATTCGAAACAAAAAGTGACCGAAATCCACAAACGAGCGATTTTACAGGCTATAATCAAATTTCGATCAAGAAATGGGGTCCAATTTACATGTTTAACATGTTTTAAACATTTTTGGTAACAAAAATACTCCTCCTCCTCATATACTCATATATCCCACATTCATCAGAAAATATCACCATTATTATATTATAAAAAAATATAATAATATATTTAAATGAATTATTTTATCAGAAAAAGATAAAATATTAATTTTCAACAATTGTCACATTAAAAATTTTCTCCATCTATATCCTCATAAAATCAATATTTTCCTCATCGTATGAATCAATAATTAATTATTCACAAATAATATTACGAGAATCACAATATTGACAACGAGGCGCTCCTCAGAAAGAGGGGCTTTCCAATAAGAATTTTTCCTTCTTGGTAGCCAGTAATTAGGTGACCAAACCTCTCCTTAGATGAACTTTCTAGACATTGCCAATAATGTTATCTAATAATATTATTCAAATAATATAAATTATTGATCTGATAATGAAAAATACTGTGCAGAGACAATTATTAAAATAAAATAAAATATCAACGCAGCAATTATTGAATCAATAAAATACTGAACAGTAATTACTGTAACAATTATTGAGTAGTGTCTTCTTACGTAAGAATCAATAATTGGTGCAATACCGTGTGCTACTGTGTTTTAACTACCGAGTATTTTAACAGTATTAACGGTAACAACTACGCCGTCATTTATAAACAACTTATATTTGTCATTTTCTTCATCCAATCGCTTTCTGTTATGGGGCCCACAAAAAGATCAAACCACATACTAATATTCCCAACGTTAAAGAATATTCCACGACCAAACGAATATTCCCACAATGACAATGAATATTTTATAGCCACTTTGCGTATTTTGTAAAATTTGCATAATTCACCCATAACTTTAAACTTTTATCAATTTAACCATTTACTGAATAATAATTATAAGAAAAAATTGAATAATTTTATTTCATAAAATTCGGGGTCTTCTGTATGGCGCTTCTCGTAGCTTGAAACCGGACTTATGCTTTTTATTGCCCAACATAATTCCTAGCATGACATGTATTCTGATATGTATTGTAAACATACATCAAGTACGTTCTAATAGTTCTTCAAGTTCACATTTGAAATCATTTAGTTTTGAATTACATAGTTCTATGTTAAATTATTTACAATAACAAGGCTTAACAACTTCTTTTAACAAAGGTTCAATGTTTATAAGCTTTTAAACCTTATATTGGTACTAAGAAGCCTTTAATACGCATGTTAACATGTATCTATCCCATTTACATAGACATAGCATAGTTCATACTTTTAAAACATGCTTAAATAACTTATGTCATGCCTGACTAGTTGATTGTACATATCTTTCATGTTCGAAGGCATAAACAACTGTGACAAACCGAGAATTTAGAAAAATTTTAAAATCATAATTGATTGATTTAAGGTTCAATATTAGAACCTAAACTGAAAATAAGTGTATAGAATTGGCAGTTCTGTAAAGAAATTTTAAGGATTTCAAATTTTTTGGACAAGACTTGAATAATTTGGTAGACTGTAAGTGATAATCTAGTAATGAGGTATAAGATTTTGGTGGATTTAAAATCTTTTGGTAAAGATTATCAAGGTTAAGTATTTAAGTGTATACGAGTCGGTATATGTGAACTTATATGTGTACAGTGTTAGTTTATGTTTACAATTTGTGAATAGAGATCAATTATTGATCAGATAATTACGTTCGTAACAAAACCTAAAGTTATGTTAAGAATATCGAGGTTAAGTTAGAAAACACTAACGAACTGTTAGAAACCCTAACGATACATCTAGAAACCCTAATTTTAGTTCCGGGAATCCGAAACCCTAATTCGAATATTCAAAACCCTAATTTGGGAATTTAAAGGTTAAGTTTAATTGCCTAAGTGTTATAAGTTGTGGGATAAAAGGGAAATGTCCAAAATACCCTTCAAATTATAGGGGGAAAGACCAAATTGCCCTTAGTGAATGCAAAATGACCAAAATACCCTTTTTCTTAAACTTTAAGTAAAAGATTTTGTGAAATCTTGTGAGTCATCAAGCTAGCTTATCCCATGTGTGTAAAAATCTCACCAAATCTGATATATCTTGCCACCTTGCAAGTCTTGATGCATTGAATCAAAGTTTATAAACTTAAAAGTTAAGAAATTAACTTACTTTAGTTTTCTATCAAGCCAACTCTTTTTTCTCTCTCTCTCTTCTTCTAAAATTTTGAGAGGAACTAAGTGTTAAGGAAAGCCAAGAACATCCCTTAGCTCTCTTATATCAGATCATCAAAAATCAGAATCAAAGGATCAAGCTTAGAAAGGTATAAACCCTAAAACTTAAAAATCATTTGATTTCATGTTGGATGTTGTTGTTTGTTGTCTAGAGTTGTGTTATGGGATGTTATTTAGTGATATATGATGTTACATCAAAGATCCATAATATCTAGAAGCCAGAAAAACAAGTTTTCAAAACTGACTTAAAACCCTAAATCTATGGTCTGACAGCCTAATGTTAGGACCCATAGATTTGTTCTCTGTCATGAGGAGAGTAGACTGGAAGAGAAATAAACTCCATACCATGTCTATATTGTAAGTTATTAGTGGTCAAAGGTCGTTGACTGACCATGACCGAATAAATCTGGGTAACCCAGATTACCCAGAAAAGTCTGACAACCATTTTTGGAGGCTCGAATCTTGTAGTATGTTAGTGTTCATGTCATGTTGTTGGTTGTATATTATAATCTGACATGTAATCTACATACTCAAACCATTAGATCACCCGGATCTTGCTCAGAATTAAAGTAATCAGTGGTTAAACAAGCGTTGACCAACTGTCCGGTTGAATTTCTGAAAAACCCAGAATTCACCAAGAACAGTTTTTGGCATGCACTTTGACCAGCTTGAATCTTGTGCTTCTGTTGTTGTTATGAAGATATAATGTTATAAAATTATACACTGACATCAATACTACATGACTGAATCGATAAAACACACTAAGAAAGCTGGGATCATATACATTAAAAGGAGCAAAGTTAGAACATCGAACTGTTCTTCATTTCTGGAAAACCCAGAAATGAAGAACAGGTCTGACATGAATTTCTGAGGCCTATATCTCTCTGATCTGTTGTAGAATGGTCATGAAACTTGATTTTAATTGTAGTATTACACTTATATTACATGCTAGGTATCATTAGCTTCCAATAAAACATTAGGATCATAGATTAAATTGTGGTCAAAGTAAGCCCCTCGGTGATTGACATGAAATCTGGGTTTGATGAAGAACAGCCCAAGAACACATTTAGCCACGATTGTGTCGCTTAAAACACCTTTAGCGACATTTAATTACAAAAATTAATTATTTTTATTAAATAATTAGAGAAAATTAGTTTTTAATTATGAAAATACATAATAATTTCCTAAAAATTATTTTAAAGCCTAAAAATTAGTTTTTAATTATTTTGAGTATATTCCATAAATATTTAATATTTTTGAAATATTAATGGTATTTAATTAATTTAATTATAATATTAAATAAATTAGTTAAAAATGATTTTAATACTTGAAAAATCATAAAAAAATATATTATGGTATAAGAAAATATTTTAAGTTATTTTTAATAACTTTTGATATTTTGTGAAGAATTTAATTAATAAATTTATATTAATGGTGATTATTTTATTTAATGAATATATTAAATAAATTATGGAAAATTAGAATTAATGCTTTAAAAATAATATAAAAATAATTTAAGGGTTAGAAAAATATTTTGAGTTATAAAATATAACTTTTGATATTTTGTCATGAAAATATTAATATTTTAATATTAATAGCAATTATCGGATAATGGATTTAATCGCTTAAAAATCATATAAATATGATTTTAAAGTATTCAAAGTATTTTGTGATATTATAAATATATTATAATATTATGTTATGATTTTCATTAATATTTAATATTAAATAAATATTAATGATAAAGGAATTATATGGTATTTAAATTATATAAATACGATATAAGTGGTTGAAAAATTATGATAAATGGTAATAATTATCTGAAAATTATTACGAGCTTATGAAAAATATTTTGACTGATAATAAATTATCTAAGATATCTGTGAACTAGTTTAGACCGAGTCTTAGTGATTTTAGACTCGAGATTTGTTCGACTAGACCGTTGGGATGTTAGAATTTTGTCGGGCTAAAGTCAGACTGAAATAGTTTGACCTGATACTAAGTTTTATGTATGTTGTAGACTGATAGGGTTATGTGTTATGTGTTTAGGTTATTCTATATATATATATATATAATAGTATTATGTTTTGATGATATTATTCTAATTTGTATATCGATATTATTTATATATTAGGTTTTCAGACAAAGATTAATAAATTGCGTAACAGTAATCGACCGAATATGCAAGTTTTTCTTAACTCGATCTCGAGTTGTTTCATTCAAATATACTTATGGTTAATCATTGCTGATTGCCATGTCTAAGAATCGTTAAATTGTACTCTATACATATTGCATGTATTAATCAAGTATGAAAGGCTGATCACCTTCATTACCATTCGGTCCAGATATAATTGATATGTTCATGTTAAATGTTCTTTAGCTATGCAAGTTTGTTCATGCTAGTTCTCAACTATATTGAAGAATTAAAGCCAGCTTATTATTCAAATTCTTTCAATCATGATATATCCTGAAATAAATTTATACTTGCTGGGCAAACTTATGCTCACCCTTGCTATATCATGATAAACATTGCAGATAAGGCAAATACGTTCGGATACAGGAAAGGATAAAGCCAAGTCTAGCTTGGGATTATGTGTACAGTTAAATTGTAATAGTATAGTATACTAATATTGTTATATATTAGATAGTTTATGAATTGTGTATAAGTTAAGGTTACTCGACCTTGGGGAATAGTGTGTAAAGTTTATTGTATAAACAATTTATGTTTATATCTTCCACATTAGTTATAGAAATAGTATACCAGATCTGTGGTGATTAGGACCCAGATTTGGGGCTGTCACAGTTGATATCAAAGGTGTAGGTTATAAACCTAGGGTAGTGATACCTTAGACTAATAACCACAGTGATTAGGATAAGATCTAACTCACATAGAGTTAATTGGTCGGTAAGATTCAAAGATGAATCTCAGCGGGTTATAAAAGATACATAGTTCCCTAACTCTGATAATAAATGTGAACAGTAGTGATGAATAGATAGAGTCTAAAAGACTAAAAGTGCAGTGATAGGAGATCGTAAAACAAATCGATCATAATATAGAAATGAATCATAATTTATACGATGAGATCACCTCGTGATCTGATAAGGTTATAGTATGGGATAAGAATCAATCTAATGATTGAAAAGTGTACAACAAAGACTGCTGTGTCTGTTGTACTATGAATTGGTACAGATTCAGGAAAGGATTATGAATATAGATTAAATGAAATTTGTATTGAGAAGGGAATAGGTTTAGGTGGGGATTTCAATTGAGGACTCACGTCGGCATCTGAGTTGTATGATTCCTTGTTATGGGTGGGGAATTGTACTTGGTGTAAAAACCACTTAGTTTCTGACACTGATAATCATTGAAATGTCTATGTCACGCTATTTGCTATATACCTGTTTAGAGGGTGATTCCTTTCTCATGTGTATAACAGATAGATAGGTTATAAGTAGAGAATATAAGGTTAAGTACGAGTTATTAAAACTCATACTTATGTGACGTTCGTGACTCATAGTTTTATGAAATGTTTATGAACCCCTCAGCGAATGGACGTCAAAGGTCTGACTAGGACAAGTTCTTAAACTCATATGATTGTGGAAAGTCCTGAACTCATAAGTGTGGTAAGTGTTGCCTCTTTTATAATCCTAATAAAAGAGCTCTAACTCATGCAAGCATACATGTGGCAACAAGTAATACAGGGTAAGTAGAGTATCGATCCCACAGAGAAAGTTGTTAAATTTAAACTATTATGCATCAATTAACTCACTGTATTTATATGCTTAGACTAATGACTAAAAGTGTTGAATTAGACTAATTGTGAATATAAACTAAAAATAAGAATACAAATGGAATAGATATAATCTGTAAGTAATGTGACCCTAACTTCATTTAATATTTCATCTAATCGCCACTATCATGCAAGAAGTGTTCACATATCACAGGAAAATAGCCAAGAGCATAAATAGAGTTATAACCATTTTTCAATGCACTATAACCTACTTACACAGCATCTACAGATGTTAGACTCCATGTAATCACTAATACAACCAAAATCACTATATGTCTATGTGAAATTGCAATTATATTAATTTTAAGCTCAAGCCCTTATTCTAGCTCATACGGTGAAACAGTATATGTCTATCTAGTTCACAAAATACGCAAGCCATATACAATAGCCCCATATTCGCATGCTATCATGACTACAATCCATACCTGTATGTTCATTGTCAATTCCATACAAATACTGAGATGAATGGTGATCAAGCGTTCATGCATGTAAAACAATCATGACAGATATTCCATATGATATTCAAAACAACCCTAGCAATTAAATGTGTAACTAACTACATATTAAAATCCGTTAGAATCCCATAATGGAGTTTAGTTCATGATTGAACCAAAAGCCATTATGGGATCAACGCTAAACATAATCAATAAGCAACAATTGAAATAAAAAAGATAGAACGATCAAACCCAATCGCTGAATAAAAACCAATGATAAACGCTTAAATCCTCGTAGAAATCTAGTAGCTAATAATAAAAATCCACAATGACAGAGAATCCCAAGAAGAATTGGAGAAGTAGACATTTTGGCTTCGTTCTCCGTTCGAATCTCTCCCAAGGTGTAAACCTTAGTTACTATGATGAAAATACGCTAAAAATTATCAAGTGTCCGTCTGACACCAGTCAAAATCGTTTTAAAAACCAATTACACATCATTTAATTAAAATTAAAATAAAACAAAATCACAAGATGATCGCTGCTACATCAAGACGCTTTCTAAGATATGTCTCATATGCGCAAGTACGAGACTTACTTAACTTCCCGACTGTCCGGTAGGCATCTCACGCGCGCGCTGCTCTCCTCGAGACTTGTCTCCGCTTTCATGGTACAAGCCTTGAACTTGCGATGAAGTCATCATTATGCGCCTCCATTAGCCTTGTATCCTCTAATACCACCAAAATTAAGCCAATTCCTGCACTTATTCACCAAAAGGAGTTTTAAGTTAATGCAATGCAAAATAACATGAAATGCAACTAAAACACAATAAAATGTACTTGAGTTGGGCACAATTCGCATGAATTGGTATTCAATAAATAGGTAAAAATACCACTTATCAAATACCTCCAAACTTGAACTGTTGCTTGCCCTCAAGCAATGCATACTAATGAACAATGAAAATGCAACTACAAAACTATGCAACTACTCTATGATGCAAACTAGCCTCACATAATCCCAACTATAACAGAATTTCAGCCCAAATTACCTCAGTGAATCATCGAGATTCAAGAATATAATTTCAAACCAAACTATAGACATAACCTCATACACTCAGATAATTTCATATATGCTATAGAGATGCTGTATGTGTGTGTGGTGTTCACCAAAACTTGATCTAAGCAAAGAATACATATGCTACACTGCTCCAAACAGAAAAATTATAGCCTAAATCAAGACTCATGTATACTCATGCAACATAGACTGTTTCAACATATTGACACAAACTGAGGTTCAACAATGGGTGTATTGCTTTATTGCTACTCACGAGGGCGATTTACGGACTTTCCCGCGATGTTAATGCTATTTTTCTTTTCTTTCCCTCTCTTTTTTTTCACACATAACTGTGCAATGTCTCAATCCATTAGGCACACTGCTACCCCTTAGCGAGCTTTCAACCAACGACTCCCAGACCATGAAAGACCTTAGGGCTCTAGGTGTAGAGACAATCTCCTCGGGCGTACTTACTCAAGTAGCCACGGCCCCGAATTAAGACTAGTTACATTATTGTTATTTGATTTGATTTTTTTATATATAGCATACCCATGTTTTCCCAAAATTTGCATGTCAATGTTTCATACAGTTTAAGAGCACTTTCCACATGTTTCTCTTTTTAAAACTAAATGTTCTATCAAGTAGTGCAACACATACTTCTTAAACCTACAAGTGATTGTGAACACGTTTGTGCAAACCGAAAGCATTTAAACAACAACATGAATCTCATCGTATAAAACATTATATCTCAGCTCATGTTATCCCAAATATTCTAAAATCCTTCATAATTCACTATCATCATTGGCTAGGTAAAAATTTCTATTAAGAAAGAATTTGTGTGAGACATGCAACTAAAACATACTAACACAATCAATAATGAATAAAAATTAAAAAATTTTTACAAAAATTTATCTAACATATAAACATGCAAAATTAACTAAACATGCAACAATTAAATAAAACCAAACTACTATGCTATAACCCCCAATACCCCCAAACTTAAAATATTCAATGTCCCCATTGAATGAAGGTAAAGGGTATAGAAAACTCCCCTAATGATCTGCTTGACCACCCTCCTCGGGTGGTGAATCTGGTGGTGGATATGGCACTGCGGTTCCAAACTGAGGCCACTCTAGCATTATTCCTTGCTGCGTGAAGGCTTCGACCAAGGCCCTTGTGAGTCCCGTAGCAAACGTTCCAAGATTGCCATACATGGCATCGACTTTGCGCTCTAACCTTCAGAGCTGTCGATCTCTAGGAACGGTATGTGCTCGGGTGGATGGGCCTGCCTCATCTGTCTGAGCGGGCTGCTGGGATGGCTCGAGAAATATAGGCCTTAAAATGAAGCCTCGTCCGCGCGAGTGTGGCTCACTGCCTACCCAGTCCTCAAATTTTGCAATGGTGGCGTGGGTGATGTCCTGACTTGGATATTGCATTTGTTCGTTGCCCCAATTGCACCTCTTCATTGCAAGACATAACATATGGCTACCATCAAGCATATGGAATACTTCCAGTGGTAGTTCCCTTCAGATACTTCATAATATTTTGATGAATCAAATAACCTACATCAATATACTCGCCAGTAATTATGCCCCATAGTGTTATGGCCCTTTCCGTCATGATCTTATGCTGATGCGATGAAGGTAATAGCTTGGCACAAATAAAAAGATTTCACGCCTTGGCATATCGATTTAGTGCGGCTGCTGGGAATATGCGAGGCTGGGTCGTGCCAACTTTGTAAGTCCAATTCGTGCCTGGCACGCATAACTCAGCGATAACAAGCTCCAAGTCTGTTTCTAGATGTGCCCCTGTGATCCAATTGGCCGCCCCTGTTGGTGGTCTTGCGGTGATTCTCATGACGGTTCTGATGGCGGAAGGTCTATAGTCTATCTTGACACCACGAACCATAGTAGTATCGTTCATGGTGACTTTGGCATTGGCGTAAAATTCTCGGACTATGCTCATCAGAATGGGTGTGGGAGATGCGGTCAGTCCACCCCAGCCTCGTTCCTGGATCATGGCACATAGCTATCCATCTTGGCCTTCTAGTTTGAATCCTCTTTCCTTGATGAATGTTTTTGCTACAATTCGGTAGTACTCCTGCTGGGCTTCCAAACATAAGAACTTGGTGTGGTCGACAATGTCCTCCTCGTGACTGCCGGAGGAGGATGAGGAAGATGAAGATGGTCATGCTCTCTTCGGACCCATTTGCAGATAATTGATTGAGAATGCAAAGGAACTTACTGAGAGAGAATGAGAATTTGTGAGTTGATAATCTTCACACTTGTTTCTGTCCCAATTGGGAGCCCTAACTTTATAGAGTAGATGAGAGCGTGGGTAGAGCCTTGAACATAGAGAGAATCATGGAGATTGGATGGAGAGATTTATAGCTTCAATCTGCAACTGATAGAGAGATAGAGACGTGAGTTATGGAGAGTGAGAGAGTTTTGCATCTGTTATTATCGCAAATGAGAGTCCAAATGGTCCACAAATCTAATTTAAAATGTTCAGATCTGCCTTGATTCATTACGTGCACATGTGCATGAAGTGTGTGATAGTGAAATTTGGCGTGGTATGAGACTTGCGAATAATGACGTTTGTTCTAAGTGGCTTGATGCGCGGGCGCGCGGGTTTGTACTACATAGACCTCGCGACCGCGCGCTTCTCATGTCTGCAATGCTCAAGTTCAATTTTTCTCTGCCTCTCAGTAATACTTTCCACTGCTTGTTCCTGCATACACATTAATGCTCCTTGTTAAGACATGAATTAGCGGCCATATAATGCTACTCATCTTGCAAATATTCGCAAAGCAATTCTCGCTATGCACTTAAGCATGAAAATATAATAGCCTAATAAAAATGAATGAGATATAGCTAACTAAAACAATTCAAAATGAATAACTAAAAAGTCAATGGTGGTAGAAATAATGGGTTGCCTCCCATCCAGCGCTAGGTTATAGTCAATTAGCTCGACTATCTCTGAATCTCACGTCACATCAAGAATTGAGGTGCCTTCCTTACTGTTCACCACACCCCGAAATTTAATGACTTCAACTTTCATCAACGGTTCTACCTTCGACTCTGAACTTTTTCCCGTTACATAGTTCAACGGTTCATAATTTTCTGGTTTCTGTACTGCATCCTTCGGACCCCAATCCACCAAGTCAACCAAGAACCATTCTTCTTCATCCGATGGGAACTTTATCGCCTTAAAGACATTAAATGTGACCTCTTGATCATGTACACGCATCGTTAGTTCCCCCTTTTGCACATCGATTGAAGTCCTTCCCGTGGATAAGAATGGTCTCCCCAGTATTATTGGCATGCTTTCGTCCTCCTCATAGTCTAGAATGATGAAGTCAGCTGAAAAAATGAACTTGTCCACCTTTACCAACACATCTTTAACAATTTACCGTGGATACGTGATGGATCTGTCAGCTAGCTGTAATGATATGTTTGTCGGCCTTGGAGCCAGTAATCCCAACTAATTGAACACTGACAAGGGCATCAAGTTTATACTTGCCCCCAGATCACATAAACACTTACTAAAGTTCATCTTCCCAATTGTGCACGAAATTGTGAAGCTGCCCGGATCCTTCAGTTTTGGAGGTAATTTCTGTTGGAGCACTGCACTGCATTCCTCTGTCAAAGCCACTATCTCAAACTCATCTAGTCTTCTCTTCCTTGACAATATACCCTTCATAAACTTTGCATAGCTTGACATTTGTTCCAATGCCTCGGCGAATGGTATGTTAATCTGCAGCTTTTTGAATACCTCCAGAAACTTGCTGAACTGTTTGTCTTCCTTCTGCTTAACTAACCTCTGCGGATACAGAACTTGAGGGTGAATTGGTTGTACTGGACTCTTACCCTTCTCGTCTGAATTTGCCTTGTCTTTCTCTTCCTGCTAAGCCTTAGAATTTTCTAGATTTTCTTCCTTGTCAGTCAACTATTCTGCCTCGCGCGGCCGCGCGGCTGCGCGGCTTCCTTAGTATTATTAGGCGTGGGTGCGCGACTTGCAGAACCTGTCAAATCTTTCCCTGATCTCAATGTGATCGCTTGACACCGCTCCTTCCTGTCTCTTCTAGGATTTATCTCTGTGTTACTTGGCAATGAACCTTGGGGCCTATTGTTAAGCATGCTCGCCATCTGCCCCATCTGAGTCTCAAGATTCTTGATAGCCACTACTTGGCTTTTGATCATGACTTCAGTGTTTGCCATGTATTTCAACATCATCTCCTCCATCTCTAATTTATTTTCTAGCTGTGGAGCAGCTGGAGTGTGGTGTTGTTGTTGCTGAGAAAATCCCGATGGAAATGGTGGTTTTGGTGTAAACTGTGGCTGAGATGATTGTGACTGAAATTTATGATTTGGCTGAAACTGACTTTGTTGATTTCCTTGGTTATTCAACCAACTAAAGTTCGAATGATTTCTGTTGTTGGGGTGGTATGTGTTCTGGAATTGACCTTGGTCTTTTCTGTAGTTACTCACATATTGTACCGACTCCGAACTGATAGAACATTGATCCGTGGCATGTGCCCCGCACAAATCTCACAAATGAAGGCAACTGTTTTCACTTTGCTATCTGCCAAAGTATCAATTTTCTTAGCCATAGCTGCCATCTGTGCCGACAACTGAGTAATCACATCTACCTCCAATACACCTGTAACCTTGGGCTGTAGCATCTGAGCTGTAGGATTCTGATAGTTATTTGTAGCCATAGTCTCGATAAGTGTATAGGCCTCGTCATAGCTCTTTGCCTATAATTCCCCTCCTACGACTACATCCACAATCGGTCTCGACTGCCATCCCAAACCATTATAAAACGAGTTGATCACCATCCAATCTGGCATATCGTGATGCAGACATTTTCGGAGCATCTCTTTGTATCGCTCCCATACTTCATATAAGGACTCACCCTGTTATTGCTCAAACTGAGAGATAGACGTCCTCATCTTTGCAGTCTTCGCCATTAGAAAGAACTTGGCTAAGAATTTCTGTGTTAAGTCCTCCCATGTGGTTATTGACCCTGACGGCAAAGAATGTAGCCAACTCCTAGCCTTACCTCTCAATGAAAATGGAAATAACCGTAGTCTAATGTCATCCTCCGTCACACCATTGTACCTGAATGTATCACAGATTTCAATAAAGCTCAATAGGTGCTCATTCGGATCATCTGTAAGCAAAGACCCCAAATCAGATCGAGTTCGCACCATCCTAATAGTGCCCGGTTTGATCTCAAAGGTATTAGCTGCTATCGCCGGTCTAACTATGCTCGATTGTAGTCCATTTATGTTTGGCATGGAATACTTCCTTAGAGCCCGATGCTCTTCTCTTTGCTCAAGTCTCGGTTCTTCCGCTATTCTGGACGTTGTACTGTCTAACTGTGCTTGCAAATTTCTTTGCACACTAGCTTTCCACCCTCTTCCGTTTATGTTGTCCTGTGCTGGTGTTAGTTCTGAGTTGGATGATCGCGTGTGCATAAAAATCTACAAGTACCTGAAACCAAAAACAAAACAAAAATAGAAATAAAAATGATCAGAATTGTCTAAGTCATACAATATAGCTTTAAACTAATGATAATTATTTAAATTCAACACCTTTCCCTGGCAACAACACCAAAAACTTGTTGCCTCTTTTATAATCCTAATAAAATAGCTCTAACTCATGCAAGCATACATGTGTCAACAAGTAATACAGAGTAAGTAGAGTATCGATCTCACAAAGAAAGTTGTTAAATTTAAACTATTATGCATCAATTAACTCACTGTATTTATATGCTTAGACTAATGACTAAAAGTGTTGAATTAGACTAATTGTGAATATAAACTAAAAATAAGAATACAAATGGAATAGATATAATCTGGAAGTAATGGGACCCTAACTTCATTTAATATTTCATCTAATCACCACTATCATGCAAGAAGTGTTCACATATCACAGGAAAATAGCCAAGAGCACAAATAGAGTTATAACCATTTTTCAATGAACTATAACCTACTTACACAACATCTACAGATGTTAGACTCCATGTAATCACGAATACAACCAAAATCACTATATGTCTATGTGAAATTGCAATTATATTGATTTTAAGCTCAAGCCCATATTCTAGCTCATACGGTGAAACAGTATATGTCTATCTGGTTCACAAAATATGCAAGCCATATACAACAGCCCGTATTCGCATGCTATCATGACTACAATCCATACCTGTATGTTCATTGTCAATTCCATACAAATACTGAGATGAATGGTGATCAAACATTCATGCATGTAAAACAATCATGATAGATATTCCATATGATATGCAAAACAACCCTAGCAATTAAATGTGTAACCAACTACATATTAAAATCCGTTAGAATCCCATAATGGAGTTTAGTTCATGACTGAACCAAAAGCCATTATGGGATCAACGCTAAACATGATCAATAAGCAACAATGAAATAAGAAAAATAGAACGATCAAACCCAATCGTTGAATAAAAACCAATGATAAACGCTTAAATCCTCATAGAAATCTAGTAGCTAATAATAAAAATCCACAATGACAGAGAATCCCAAGAAGAATTGGAGAAGTAGATGTTTTGGCTTCGTTTTCCGTTGGAATCTATCCCAAGGTGTAAACCCTAGTTACTATGATGAAAATACGCTAAAAATTATCAAGTGTCAGTCTGACACCAGTTAGAATCATTTTTAAAACCAATTACACATCATTTAATTCAAATTAAAATAAAACAAAATCACAAAGATCAACATCGCATGGCGGCAAGCTTCTTCTAAGATATGTCTCGCGGCGCGCGACTTACAAATATCTGACTGTCCCAAATTTCTCATCTCACACCAGCGCGTCTCCTGCACTTGTCCTTCTCGCGGCCACAAGACTTGCGATAAGTCATCATCATCGTCGGTAGGGTACTTTCATGGCGGTATGCGTTTCTAACTCATCATGTCGCGTGGCCGCGCGGCTCACAATCTGCACTTTGTTTCTGGTTCTGTCATGCTGCTGCTACTACTTGTTCATTCATGCTTGATCTCCTTGCCCAATTGCACCTCTGTGCCATGCATTCCCCCGTTTATGCCTTGCCTTCATGCCTCCATTAGCCTTGTATCCTCTAATACCACCAAAATTAAGCCAATTCCTGCACTTATTCACCAAAAGGAGTTTTAAGTAAATGCAATGCAAAATAACATGAAATGCAACTAAAACACAATAAAATGTACTTGAGTTGGGCACAATTCGCATGAATTGGAGACATAAGTTTTCCAAAACTCCTAGCTATCCTAGACTTCGAATTTTTGAATGGTTTAAAGAATAGTTTATGCTACTTATTTTAGCTAGACGATAATGATTTGAAATATCAAAATATATTTTTATTTATCACTTATGTACCATGTAACCTGGTGCAGAGATGATAAAAAGTTGATAGAGTTATAAATACAAGAATACTTAGTGTGAATTCGATCTAAAAATCATTGTTCCACTATTGTATGATGTGTTATGACTAAGTCATACAATGACGGTATCCTCAAATGGACTGGGAATATAGTATGACATCATGACGTCATTCTCAAAAATATTTTTAAAAATTTAATTTGCCAACGACGTTTGGCTATACACATTCGTAAATCGATTGAAATTGATTATTGATATGAGTTTACGCTATTCGATTCAGCTAGACTAATGTTTATGAAAACTCTAAGTGTTCATTGAAAAAAAAAATTTCTCGAACCAAATTGTTTTGGTGCGGAATTCAATAAGACTGAGGTAAGAAAATTTTATGCGCCCATGGCAGATAAGAGGAACAAGAAAATGGTCCCGACCATCAGTACTTGATTAATACAGGGCATAACGGGCTAATCACCCACTATGTCCGTAAGTTATGACGGTTTGTGGATGAATTTCCATAAAACCTTTGCAAAAATGATAGACAATAGTCTATATAACTCCTCAGCAATATTTGAAAATTTTTACTCTTGTGAGTGATGTATTGGGTAGCATGTGATGATGTGTATGAATGTTGTAAGCAGTATAGTGTAAGGTGAATTTCGGGGACAAAATTGTTAGAAGAAGGGGTGAATGTGACAACCCGAGAATTTAGAAGATTTTTAAAATCATAATTGATTGATTTAAGGTTCAATATTAGAACCTAGACTGAAAATAAGTGTATGGAATTGGCAGTTCTGTAAAGAAATTTTAAGGATTTCAAAATTTTTGGACAAGGCTTGAATAATTTGGTAGACTGTAAGTGATAGTCTGGTAATGAGGTATAAGATTTTGGTGGATTTAAAATCTTTTGGTAAAGATTATCAGGGTTAAGTATGTAAGTGTATACGAGTCGGTATATATGAACTTATATGTGTACAATGTTAGTTTATGTGAACAATTTTTGAATAGAGATCAATTATTGATCAGATAAGTTACGTTCTTAACAAAACCTAAAGTTATGTTAAGAATATCAAGGTTAAGTTAGAAAACACTAACGAACTGTTAGAAACCCTAAGGATACATCCAGAAACCCTAATTTTAGTTCCGAGAATCCGAAACCCTAATTCGGATATTCAAAACCCTAATTTGGGAGTTTAAAGGTTAAGTTTAATTGCCTAAGTGTTATAAGTTGTGGGATAAAAGGGAAATGTCCAAAATACCCTTCAAATTATAGGGGAAAAGACCAAATTGCCCCTAGTGAATGCGAAATGACCAAAATACCCTTTTTCTTAAACTTTAGGTAAAAGATTTTGTGAAATCTTGTGAGTCATCAAGCTAGCTTATCCCAAGTGTGTAAAAATCTCACCAAATCTGATATATCTTGCCACCTTGCAAGTCTTGATGCATTGAATCAAAGTTTATAAACTTAAAAGTTAAGAAATTAACTTACTTTAGTTTTCTATCAAGCCAAGTCTTTTCTCTCTCTCTCTTCTTCAAAAATTTTGAGAGGAACTAAGTGTTAAGCAAAACCAAGAACATCCCTTAGCTCTCTTATATCAGATCATCAAAAATCAGAATCAAAGGATCAAGCTTAGAAAGGTATAAACCCTAAAACTTAAAAATCATTTGATTTCATGTTGGATGTTGTTGTTTGTTGTCTAGAGTTGTGTTATGGGATGTTATCTAGTGATCTATGATGTTACATCATAGATCCATAACATCTAGAAGCCAGAAAAGCAAGTTTTCAAAACTGACTTAAAACCCTAAATCTATGGTCTGACAGCCTAATGTCAGGGCCCATAGATCTTTATGTGTTAAAGATCTCTTGTGTTTTAAGTTATAGATTTGTTCTCTGTCATGAGGAGAGTAGACTGGAAGAGAAATAAACTCCATACCATGTCTATATTGTAGGTTATTAGTGGTCAAAGGTCGTTGACCGACCATGACCGAACGAATCTGGGTAACCCAGATTACCCAGAAAAGTCTGACAACAATTTTTGGAGGTTCGAATCTTGCAGTATGTTAGTGTTTATGTCATGTTGTTGGTTGTATATTATAATTTGACATATAATCTACATACTCAAACCATTAGATCACCCGGATCTTGCTCAGAATTAAAGTAATCAGTGGTCAAACAAGCGTTGACCAACTGTCCGGTTGAATTTCTGGAAAACCCAGAATTCACCAAGAATAGTTTTTGGCATGCACTTTGACCGGCTTGAATCTTGTGCTTCTGTTGTTATGAAGATATAATGTTATAAAATTGTACACTGACATCAATACTACATGACTGAATCGATAAAACACACTAAGAAAGCTGGGATCATATACATTAAAAGGAGCAAAGTAAGAACCTCGAACTATTCTTCATTTCTGGAAAACCCAAAAATGAAGAACAGGTCTGACATGAATTTCTGAGGCCTATATCTCTCTGATCTGTTGTAGAATGGTTATGAAACTTGATTTTAATTGTAGTATTACACTTATATTACATGCTAGGTATCATTAGCTTCCCATAAAACATTAGGATCATAGATTAAATTGTGGTCAAAGTAAGCCCCTAGGTGACAGACATGAAATCTGGGTTTGATGAAGAACAACCCAAGAACACATTTAGCCACGGTTGTGTCGCCTAAAACACCTTTAGCGACATTTAATTACAAAAATTAATTATTTTTATTTAATAATTAGAGAAAATTAGTTTTTAATTATGAAAAATACATAATAAATTCCTAAAAATTATTTTAAAGCCTAAAAATTAGTGTTTAAATATTTTGAGTATATTCCATAAATATATAATAAATTAGTTAAAAATAATTTTAATACTTGAAAAATCATGAAAAATTATATTAAGAAAATATTTTAAGTTATTTTTAATAACTTTTGATATTTTGTGATGAATTTCATTAATAAATTTATATTAATGGTGATTAATTTATTTAATGAATATATTAAATAAATTATGGAAAATTAGAATTAATGCTTTAAAAATTATATAAAAATGATTTAAGGGTTAGAAAAATATTTTGAATTATAAAATATAACTTTTTTTATTTTGTCATGAAAATATTAATATTTTAATATTAATAGCAATTATTGGATAATGGATTTAACTGTTTAAAAATTATATAATATGATTTTAAAGTATTAAAATACTTTGTAATATTATAAATATATTATAATATTATGTTATAATTTTCATTAATATTTAATATTAAATAAATATTAATGATAAAGGAATTATATGGTATTTAAATTATATAAATATGATATAAGTGATTGAAAAATTATGATAAATGGTAATAATTATCTGAAAATTATTACGAGCTTATGAAAAATATTTTGACTGATAATAAATTATCTAAGATATCTGTGAACCAGTTTAGACTGAGTCTTAGTGATTTTAGACTCGAGATTTGTTGGACTAGACCGTCGGGTTGTTAGAATTTTGTCGAGCTCAAGTCAGACTGAAATAGTTTGACCTGATACTATGTCTTATGTGTGTTGTAGACTGATAGGGTTATGTGTTAAGTGTTTAGATTATTCTATGTATATATATAATAGTATTGTGTTTTGATGATATTATTCTAATTTGTATATCGATATTATTTATATATTAGGTCTTCAGATAAAGCTTAATAAATTGCGTAACAGTAATCGATCGAACAGACAAGTTTTCCTTAACTCGATCTTGAGTTGTTTCATTCAAATATACTTATGGTTAACCATTGCTAATTGACATGTCTAAGAATTGTTAAATTATACTCTTTACATATTGCATGTATTAATCAGGCATGAAAGGCTGATCACCTTCATTACCATTCGGTCCAGATATAATTGATATGTTCATGTTAAATGTTCTTCAGCTATGCAAGTTTGTTCATGCTAGTTCTCAACTATATTGAAGAATTATAGTCAGCTTATTATTCAAATTGTTTCAATCATGATATATCCTTAAATAAATTTATACATGCTGGGTAAACTTATGCTCACCCTTGCTATATAATGATAAACATTGTAGATAAGGCAAATACGTTAGGATACAGGAAAGGATAAAGCCAAGTCCAGCTTGGGATTATGTGTGCAGTTAAATTGTAATAGTACAGTATGATAATAATGTTATATATTAGATAGTTTATGAATTGTGTATAAGTTAAGGTTACACGACCTGGGGGAATAATGTGTAAAGTTTATTGTACAAATAATTTATGTTTATATCTTCCGCATTAATTATAGAAATAGTATACCAGATCTGTGGTGATTAGGACCCAGATTTGGGACTGTCACAACAACTCTATCATGCTTGCTTATAAGGTTCTAATGAAAGTAATACAATGCTCATCAAAGTTAGTTTCTAAAACTTTTAAATTTCTCTTTAAAACACATATTAAACCGAGCTTGACAACCTTTTATATGCAATACATCTTGGAATTACATTCCTTATCCATCCGCGCACATAACTAGGCCACGTTCACATGTTTCCAAGGTTGGAACTTAAAAGACACAAAGTTCGTTAAATTATATTTTCAAAACTTCAAGTTTTTCTTTCAAAACACTTTAAACCAAGCTATATCAATCTAGTATATGCAAGGTAACTTTAAAACTACATTTCATGGACGTTTATATGCGTACATAGGGTCCAAGGTCAGAACTCAAAGGACACCAAATTCATCAATTTTTCGTTTCTCAAAAACTTTAACTTTTCTTTTAGAAATAATTTTTAAAGCATTCCATTATGAGTAAAGTAATCTTAGCCATATTACATGTCTATTATCATGCATATTCATGTTTTATCACTTAGAATAACATATTCTATCGTCGGGAGCACTATACTTGTATATGTGCTAGTTCGACGCCCTCCGATCGCCTTCCAATAAGTAATAGTCACAAAGATAACTATTTTGACCCTTCCTATCGACCTAAAATCGAAAAAATTAAAGAAAAAAAGTTGTAGGTCTATTCGTCCTCGTTCCAGATCATCTTGAATCAACTCAATCGGAGTTCCTATAAAAATGTTATGGTCGTTTTACCAAAATAGGCTAAAGTAGTCACACTTAACAGACATTAGGCGCGGTCGCACCCAATTGCTTCACGACCTCGGCGCGCCCGTGCCATAAGGCAAATACCAATTTGCATCCTCATACAGGTCTTTGTCATGCGCCTCGCACTTGGCCTCACCCAAAGTACAGTTTTTGACATAACTTTCTCATTTTAAGTCCGAATCAGTTGGTTTTCGATTCGTTGAACTCGTTAAACTCTTAGCTACTCATCTAAAGAATAATTATAACACTTAAAAAAACATTAACAAACCCTTTTAAGGGTTCCAATTTAGTATTCATGCTATATTTTCATGTTTTAAACATATTTAGCGAATTCATTCACTACGAATTCGTTTCTCAACCAAATTGGTCCGTTTAACTTTCGTTGTTTTTTTATTTGACTATATTAACAACATTTAGTAACAATTCATGGATTACAACAACACTTAGCCATCAAATTTGCGACTCAAAAGTGACTATTTCTTGACATTTCTATGGAAATAGAAAACTTAGGAATCAAGAACTTGTACTCTCTTTAATTTAGCATGCTTAGTCCAATTACATTGACTTCATAACATACATATATCTCAAACAACATGATGACATCAATTCACAATTCAATTAATCATGAAATTCATGAACTCTTTGAAAATTCAATATTATACCCTCTTACATTATAATCACACAATCAATATGTGTTCACCATTCTATACTTGATTTATGTTTTCAGAAACATTGAGTAGTTAAAATTTAGTACCTTTGATGATTTTTCTCAATTAACAGAGTGCTCCTCCCTCTTACTGCAATAATCAATGCAAGAGCTTTTCTTGAAATTCTTTTTCACTATCAACTCACTGACTCTCTCTATTCATCCATTTCACTCCATATGTTGTGCTAACATAAAACTAGCAATTGGAAATTGAAAGGAAAGCTCTCTTTATATATAGCCAAAACATTACCCAATTTTGGTTTTTGCCCTAGAAATTAAACTAGTGGAAGGAAGAAGAATCCATTAGACAAGAAGAAGTTGGTGGAAAGTGGATAACCACTCCCTCCCCACCATTCCCGTAGCCATCATCACTATCTTCTAGCTTTTGATTTCATTGAGTTTTGAGCATGGAGAAATAGACTAGGCCAATGGCTTAGTCACGTGAGTAAGGAGAAATGACTGTGAAATTGGGACAAGGCTTATAACTCAGCAACTGAAGCTTAGTTTTGTTCCTTTTAATTCCCAAAATGAAATTTTAATGTGTTAATGCTACTGCACCAAGTAAAATTAGGGATTATTTATGTACTCATATCATATACTCCATGTACATTAGTCCACATAATATTTTAATTGGGCTAAATATAAATTATTTGGATATTCTCAATTCATCATTTTCCATAAAATAATTAATATGTACAATACTAATATTATATTATAATTCATCAATTCCTTTTCTCCCACAAATTGTCCCAACACAATTTTCTTTAACCACCGCATAAAGTATTAACTTAATGCATCAATTTCTAACCAATAATTACTTATAACTATATTGGTTCTTTTCTTTTATTCATAATTTATCTTTCAAATATCAACCCTTTTATATATTACAATACTATATAATATATTAAAAATATCAAATATTAATTAACATATTTCTTCCATCCTCTTATGTTAAACACATATAATAATTCACCGTCTTATATAAGTGAATTAATCCTTTCTATTCAATTTAATATCACGCCACTACCACACAAGGCTTTAATACTTAAATTATATTATTCCATAATATAATTTTTCACTTAATTTAAGTTAACTAATATTTATTCTTGTTTAGTTAATTTCCATAACTAACTCTCATTCAATTCATGCTTTGCTATCTCAATGCATTCATGGACACTATAAATATGGCCCGTATGATAACATATTTGCCACTAATATATAATTCCTATATTTCAAATTGCACAACTCATCAGATTACACAAACTCATCAAGAACTATCTATAGACCGGCGCGGCCGCGCTGGTCTTAGGCTTGAGAGTGGCGCGGTCGCGCCACCTTAAGTTAGGACACAGACATGTTATGCTTCAACAGAAACAGAACTTAACTCACAAATCCTTTAACATGCTCCATACATGCTATCTCATTATACTAACAAATATAAATCTCCAATGACTACATTCTTCATAATTTAGAGATTAAACTTCAAGTTCAACTCTTCTTTCTCTATCCCAATATTAGTCCATAAAATCTCTAACCAATATTTATCTAAAGATATATCGACTTTCTTCTCTCGTTAACAACATACATATATACAAGTCCAAACCTAGCACACAACGAGTCTTTAATGGTATTCAATATAGTACACTGAGTGGTTTCCCACAAACAACTAATAAATTAGTTTTTGTCTTGTCTACACTATTTTCACAGTGAGTTAGACCAGTCACTAATTCGTATATACCTCCGCTCTTTGAAGGAATCATTTAGCCCAGCTCCTATACATCCACCATTAAAGGGTACAGTTGCACTGCCTTAGACTTGATACCTACTCATACATATACTCAAGGAATTGGTGATTGTCAAAGATATTTAATGTCACCAACTTACTATGATAAAATAATTTCACATAAATTATTTAATGTCAATAGATAAATCTTATCCATCTTCTCACTAATTCATCTATACAATTTATAACAAATTTATAATAATGATATATATTTATTAAACACAACATCACTTATTACATAGCTCATATTACCCTATGTAACACAATACTACATACCTCGTATCACATAAATATTCTTGTTCAAACCCTTCATATGCCTTAATAATTTTATTTACTAAATTCTTATTTTAATATTTTCTAAAAATTCGTGTTCTTACATCCTCTCCCCCTTATAAGGATTCCGTCCTCGAAATCATCAAAACCTTCTCTACTCTGTGCTATTCTGAATATTACATATTCTTTTGAATAATTTTATCCATTCTCTTTTTGGAAGTTTCATTATAACTTGCTCACTTGCATTCTACCACATTCTCCTTTTTAAGGAACATTCTACTCACTACATTCATCACACAAAAGAATAAGAGTCTTCCACGATTTTTCAATAATCGAGAAGTAGTATGAATAACTCAGATTCCAATTTATGCTGAGGGGTCACACAAGACCGTGAACTTTTCTCAAGGTTTACAAATGCTTCAACACAATCCTTCACATTGCAAACCAGAATGTTTATCTATCACAAAGACTGAAAACACCCTCCACACGTACACTAAGTGGCCAGCCTATTGTACCACTACATTGGGCCACAACGTAGTATTTTGTAATGACTACACGTGTTACGCTCGGAACCATTGTCCCCCAAAACATGTCCCCTTATAGGGTTGTTCACCTCAACGTTTCCACATCTAAATCCGCACTAGACAATCTGGTTTGGCATAAATACTCAAGAACGCTTGAATTTCACAAATATTTTTCAACAGTCGTCTATCCGAATCAAATAGCTTAGACTTTTATCAACAATTCAGACATTAATCAAAATAATTTGGTCAAATTAATTGACCTTCTTCATAATTTAAAAGAAAACCAAAAATTCTTTTATGACGTCATGATACCGTACCGAATTAGTTGTACATTGAGGATTCCGCCATTAGGTGACTTTGTTATATTACATCACACCATAGTGGGCTAACGATCTTTCGATCATAACCAACACTAGGTTCAACTGCATTGATGACTCCATCGTTTACCATTTCTACACCATATCAAATGATGTAAATGGTCAGAAATACATTTTGAAAATTTTCAAATCATTTTTGTCTTAGCTGAAACAATTAGCATAGACATAAGAATAACGGTATTATTTTTAAACATCATTGGTTCAATCACATGATCCAATATTTTAAAAAAAAAATAGAAGTGCAAATATCAGCACGAAGTCAATAAATTTTGAAAATCTAGCAGAGCTAGAAGATTTAGAAAATCTATGTTTCTCCATCAACTTCAATCTTTACTCCATTGCTTCATTCTATAAATCTTTAACACCATCAATGCTCACTATACCAAAATCTCTTAGCTTCATAACATACATATACCTGATATAGTTCGTTAAACTTACCACACTTTGGAAATTTAGGAACTTGCCATAATCATATGAGTTTAAGAACTTACCCTAGTCGGACCATAGGCATCCATTCGCTGAGGGGTTCAAAAATATTTCATATAATTATGAGTCACGAACATACCATAAGTATGCGTTTTAAGAACTCACAACTTAACCTTATATTCTCTAACTATAACTTATCTATCCGTTATACACATGAGAGAAGAATCACCTTCTCAACAGGTATATAACAAATAGCGCGACACAGACATTTTGATGATTATTAGTGCCAGAAACTAAGTGGTTTTTACACCAAGTACAATTCCCCGCCCATAAGAAGGAATCATACAACTCTGCTGCTGACATGGGTCCTCAATTGAAATCCCACCTAACTCTAACTCACACTTAACTTGCTCTTTGCTCGATACGAATTCTACGTATTTCATCATATACAACTCCTCACGAGTTCATATCGTACCATTTCATAGTACATTCTCTTATAGCATCAAGCTATACACACTTAGTCATTACAGATTATTTATCACTTCATAGCTCATTCTGATCACGTCGTGATCATCAATTTACCTTAGGGTTCTTTCCCGATTGTCAACAAAACTCCATCTGAGTTCATTCTTATTATATTTGTCATATTCATCTTATAGACATCATCTTAACATTTTTATTACCAAAGTTAGGAAACTCCTGAATCCTCATTCTCTAGATACTTCACTTATATATTTTAATCTTTATCTTTCTCTCTCTCTCAGGTTATAGCCTAAGGTACACTTACCTAAAGTTTATAACCTATAGCTTTGATACCAACCTATGACGCCCCCAAATCCAGGTCCCTTCGAACCTCAGATCCGGTCCGCCACGATACTACTATCGTCAAACTATTATATCTTTTATTCACAACTTTAATGAATATAACTTTGCTTATTACAATTTAGAATATATATTCTTTCCATTTCCAAGATCTATGTATAATGACCCCAAACTATTATAAGTTTCAAATATTGGTCATTTACCATTCCTGTTTTAAATAACATTCGATGTTATAAAAATATGCAGAATAATTTAAACTTTTTCAATCTCCTTTGAGAAATAATCTTTTATTGATTTCTTAACTTGAATCAATTACAAATCCCTGAATATATTTATGTTATGATTCCTTCTATTCGAATTACTGTATAAATATTTACATTGCAATTCAAATTTCTCTTTGGTTCACATAATACAACTTTATAATGCAACATGTATTACACTTCATAAACTACTATCTTGTACGACTCCTAGAACATAAACATGGTTCAAGAGTATATATTTAAACACATAAACCAATCTCCTTCAATTACTATTGAACTCTATCAATCAAGTAGTACGTAATCTTTACTGTGAATCCTTAACCTGCAAAAGTGGTTATTTGCAAGGGTGAGCTCGACAACCCAACAATTCTAACATTTTTCATGCAGCACATAGTATATAATAACATACTCAGTTCATGCATTCATAATCAATTAATATTTACTACGCATATTACTTCACACATAACAGGCATAGAGATTTACTAACATAGGCATATCATCAAAGATCAACTTTCACATTTCATACACATCTCATATGAATTTCATATATATACATCAACATTCTCATGGCATAATATAGCTCAACTAACAGTTATCGCATTTGTATATCAAATAGGAACTGAAAGACTTGCCTGATTCGTAGTTTATCAACTACAACTTAACTGTGTATCGCTAATTGCACTTCGTGTATCCCTACACAATTATATAATCATGGATTCATACCCATCAGTCATACATTTCATACGCTCTTAATATAAGAACAAATATTGTTTCCTAACTTTGTTTCATTTTTACTTGAACTTAGGATAACCATGAGACTAGCTCATTCTACTATCATATTTATTTCAACAATCTTGTTTCATATCTTTTACTCCTTAAGGACAACATATAACCATAACTTAACACCATGCTATTAATAAATTGCTCTTGGTCACTCTCTGCAGCATCTGCCATGACCATCGGGTCATTTAAGCTTGGGAGTGGCGCGATCGCCTTACTCCCAAATGTAACTGCACTTATGCTTTTTATTGCCCAACATAATTCCTAGCATGACATGTATTCTGATACGTACTGTAAATATACATCAAGTACGTTCTAATAGTTCTTCAAGTTCACATTTCAAATCATTTAGTTTTGAATTACATAGTTCTATGTTGAATTATTTATAATAGCAAGGCTTAACAACTTCTTTTAACAAAGGTTCAATGTTTATAAGCTTTTAAACCTTATATTAGTACTAACAAGCCTTTAATATGTATGTTAACATGTATCTATCCCATTTACATAGACATATAATAGTTCATACTTTTAAAACATTCTTAAATAACTTATGTCATTCTTGACTAGTTGACTGTACATATCTTTCATGTTCGAAGGCATAAACAACTCTATCATGCTTGCTTATAAGGTTCTAATGAAAGTAATACAATTCTCATCAAAGTTAGTTTCTAAAACTTTTAAATTTCTCTTTAAAACACATATTAAACCGAACTTGACAACCTTTTATGTGCAATACATCTTGGAATTACATTCCTTATCCATCCGCGCACATAACTAGGCCACATTCACATGTTTCCAAGGTCAGAACTTAAAAGACATAAGTTCATTAAATTTCATTTTCAAAACGTCAAGTTTTTCTTTCAAAACACTTTAAACCAAGCTATATCAATCTAGTATATGCAAGGTAACTTTAAAACTACATTTTATGGACGTTTATATGCGTACATAGGGTCCAAGGTCAGAACTCAAAGGACACCAAATTCATCAATTTCCGTTTCTAAAAAACTTTAACTTTTCTTTTAGAAATTATTGTTAAAGCATTCCATTATGAGTAAAATGCTATTAACCATATGACATGTCTATTATAATGTATATTCATGTTTTATCACTTAGAATAACATATTTCATCGTCGGGAGCACTATACTTGCGTATGTGCTCATTCGACGCCCTCCGATCGCCTCCCAATATGTAATAGTCACAAAGATGCCAATTTTGACCCTAATGACCTCAAATTGAAAACATTAAAGAACAAAAGTTGTAGGTCTATTCGTCCTCCTTCCGGATCATCTTGAATCACCTATATCGGAGTTCGTATGAAAACATTATGGTCGTTTTACCAAAATAGGTTAAAGTAGTCACACTTAACAGACATTGGGCGCGATTCGCGCTAATTCCTTCAAAGAACCCAACAAGGCCAGTCGTGCTATATAAGACTCAACAAGGCCCCAGCATACAGGTAGCCACAGCGGCCAACAGCCTCGCCCAGATTACAATTTTTGACATAACTTTCTCATTTTAAGTCTGAATCAGTTGGTTTTTGATTCATTGAACTCGTTAAACTCTTAGCTACTCATCTAAAGAATAATTATAAAACTTCAAAAACATTAACAAACCCTTTTAAGGGTTTCAATTTAGTGTTCATGCTATATTTTCATGTTTTAAACATATTTAGCGAATTCATTCACTACAAATTCGTTTCTCAACCAAATTGGTCCGTTTAACTTTCCTTATTTTTGCATTTGACTATATTAACAACATCTAGAAACAATTCATGGATTACAACAACACTTAGACATCAAATTTGTGACTAAAAAGTGACTATTTCCTGACATTTCTATGGAAATGCAAAACTTAGGAATCAAGAACTTGTACTCTCTTTAATTTAGCATGCTTAGTCCAATTACACTGACTTCATAACATACATACTTGTGATGTGATGACATCAATTCACAATTCAATTAATCAAGATATTCATGAACTCTTTGAAAATTCAACATTATACCCTCTTACATTATAATCACACTATCATCATGTGTTCACCATTCTATACTTGATTTATGTTTTTAGAAACATTGAGTAGTTAAAATTTAGTACCTTTGATGATTTTTCTCAATTAACAGAGTGCTCCTCCCTCTTACTACAATAATCAATGCAAGAGCTTTTCTTGAAATTCTTCTTCACTCTCAACTCACTGACTCTCTCTATTCATCCATTTCACTCCATATGTTGTGCTAACAGAAAACTAGCTATTGGAAATTGAAAGGCAAGCTCTCTTTATATATAGCCAAACCATTACCCAATTTTGGGTTTTGCCCTAGAAATCAAACTAGTGGAAGGAAGAAGAATCCATTAGACAAGAAGGAGTTGGTGGAAAGTTGCTAACCACTCCCTCCCCACCATTCCCGCAGCCATCATCACTATCTTCTAGCTTTTGATTTCACTGAGTTTTGAGCATGGAGAAGTAGACTAGGCCAATGGCTTAGTCACGTGAGTAAGGAAAAATGACTGTGAAATTGGGACAAGGCTTATAACTCAGCAACTGAAGCTTAGTCTAGTTCCTTTTAATTCCTAAAATGAAATTTTAATGTGTTAATGCTACTGCACCAAGTAAAATTAGGGATTATTTATGTACTCATATCATATACTCCATATACATTAGTCCACATAATATTTTAATTGGGTTAAATATAAATTAGGTGAATATTCTCAATTCATCATTTTCCATAAAATAATTAATATGTATAATACCAATATTATATTATAATTCATCAATTCCTTTTCTCCAACAAATTGTCCCAACACAATTTTCTTTAACCACCGCATAAAGTATTAACTTAATGCATCAATCTCTAACCAATAATTACTTATAACTATATTGGTTCTTTTCTTTTATTAATCATTTATCTTTCAAATATCAACCCAACCTGTGACGCCCCCAAATCCAGGTCCCTTCGAACCTTGGATCCGGTCCGCCATGATACTACTATCGTCAAACTATTATATATTTTATTCACAACTTTAATGAATATAACTTTGCATATTACAATTTAGAATATATATTCTTTCTATTTCTAGGATCTATGTATAATGACCCCAAACTATTATAAGTTTTATATATTGGTCATTTACCATTCATGTTTTACATCACATTCGATGTTATAAAAATATGCGGAATAATTTAAACTTTTTCAATCTCCTTTGAGAAATAATCTTTTATTGATTTCTTAACTTGAATCAATTACAAATTCATGAATCAATTTATGTTATGATTCCTTCTATTCGAATTACTGTATAAATATTTACATCGCAATTCGAATTTCTCTATGTATCACATAATACAACTTTACAACGCAACATGTATTACACCTCGTATCAAATAAATATTCTTGTTCGAACCCTTCATATGCCTTAAGAATTTTATTTACTAAATTCTTATTTTAATATTTTTTGAAAATTCGTGTTCTTACAGTGCAAGCTTTGTAGGAACGTAGGGCCCATTCTGAACAGTTTCAAATAGATCTTCATCTATTGAATCCATATATTCTTGCATCTGAACTTTCTAGTTGGCGAACTTGTCTTTGTTGCACATAGGTGGCTTGCTGCCTCCTCCAGTCTTTGATTCGCTTATCAGATGTGCCATTGGATCTACTTAAGCTTTGTAGGCTGTTAGATAGAACCTGCTTTGATACCAATTGTTAGTTCCCTAAGGCACAATAGTTATCTAGAAGGGGGGGGGGGGGGTTGAATAGATATTTAAAAAACCCATTTTAAATACTTTGTTAATTTTGTTATCGATTCAAACACAGCAAAATTAAGATTTGTTTGAACTCCCTCTTAGATATGGTGAGTTAATGAGAGTGAGGTAGTTATAACAGTTATAGCAGTTGTGGGAAGCATGTAATAGACACAATAGTTTTAAGTTGTTCAGAGCACTTAAAGCTCCTAATCCACTCTTTTACTCCTGGAGTAGGAAATCCACTAGGGATATTTTTTACACTTTCTGAATCTCACAGATTCCTTCTAGACCAGCAGTCTAGGCACTTCTTAGTTCACTTTTGAACTCTTCAAGTCCAGCAGACTTGGTTCTTCACAGTTCACTTAGAACTCTTCAAGTCCTTCTGACTTAGAACTTCTTACTTCACTTGATTTGTAGTTGATGAGTTCTTGATTGGTCCTACTCAGTTGTCATTAAGCTCTTGTTCGAAAAAACTGAGTAGCTGAGTAAGCTTTCTCTTTTTCAGATCGTAGAGTTGAGAGTTTTGCGTTGAGTGTTCTTTATTGTTTTGTTCAATGCTTGCTTTTACTTTCATCTGTAGATGTTTTCCATATATGTGATCCTTGAAATGTATCCATTGAAGATATCCGTTGAAGCATTAAATGCGTTTGACATTTCTGAACTTTGATGGAGACTTTTCTGCATATCTTCTGATTAGTATTCTGGCCCACTGACACATCAGATTGCTATCTCACTTAACACCTGAAAAGATGTTTTACTCTGTCCCATAGTACTTTCCTTATCTTCTTCAATACGTTTCTTTGATGTATACTAAGGATATCTTCTGTGTCATTGGGACTGGCGAAGACTTCAACACTTATAACCTATTCCACATTTGTTGGGATTTATCTTTAAACAAATGTGCAAGGCTCGATGCTTCTGACATAGACATATGAAGCTCTACAATTCTGATCATGATGTCTTGCCACCTTGATGCTTGATCCGATACTTAAAAGCACTATAATTTCTCTTAAGGACTTGGCACACTACGATCTTCACTTGCTTGTCTTGCAGATTCTACGTTTTCGAGAGCACACTACGATCTCTGAGTTGGCTCAGCAAATGTTTGGACCACTCTACGATTTCCGGAGAGGCCCTTCAAGGCAGACAGACTATGATCCTCGATGCTCTACGATTCTGCCTTGGTTTCTGCAAACTCTCGATTAGCTCAATAGACTATGATTTTGTTGAAGCCTATCTATTACATCTCAAGACATAGATCAACCTAACATCTTTGATCTCCTCATAAATACATTCATTTACAGAATGATAAACATTAAAAGCTTAAATCAAATTAACAGATTTGATCTATCACTAAGTCCTTGTACATATATTGCTTGAAGGACTTTACATAAAATCATAAACATTTACTTTAAAACATCAAATCAAACTATGTAGTTTCCCAATATATTGCACAATAATGAATAGTAAAAATTAGATTTTCGCGCGAATTCCCGTGACTTCATCCGTGAATCTTTCTTCTATGCACCCTGCCATTCTCCTATAAATAGGATGCTTAGTTAAGAAATGAAAATCACACCAGAATCAGAGAATTCTCCTTCTATAATATTGTGCATATTTCTTTCTAGTATAAGGATACTTTGAGTGTAGAAAATAGTGCAAGTTTTCTTCAAGAATATCTCCGTTATTCCAGTCAGATTTACTCTCCTTTTAAGGTAAGAGATATTATTTTCATTCAATATTCGTAAGGAATATTATTTTCTTCCATACTCTGTAGTATCTAAGTAATATTATTTCATTTCATATTCCTAACTCTACACTTATTTTGATAAGTGTTGCTTCTATACTCCCTGAAATTAGTAGAATATCCTTGAATTTTGTGCTTCATCTAGTATCGTTTCACTTAAATATTTTTCTAAACTTTCTTATCAAATTTTAATCTTTTCATGCGGGGGTACTATTCATAGAGTACTATTCACTCGGGTACTATTCATGGGATACTATTCACCCAGGGTACTATTTATGACAAAATTAGTTTCTTTTCTGTCCAAATTATTTTTAATACATGAATATCATTCTTGAATTTTACTCCACAATTAATTATCATGTTGACAATTTGGACAATCTTAAACTCTGGATAAATTAAATTATAAAGCTTTAATATTTATCCTTGATCTCACTTGATTGAATTCTTATATCATTGTCATCATCATCATGCTTATATTGCGGTGAAAGTCATCTTTGGCCCGTAGTGAATAGATGGACTATTGATTGGTATGATTATGACCAGGAATTATATATTGGTATAATCATGACCTGTAATGTTACAGACAAATGATGTGGTGAAAGTCCTCTTGGGCCCGTAGTGTATAGATGGACAGTTGTTTGGCATGATCATGACCATTGGTGATACTAACGAATATCCTTGGCCCGTAGTGAATGGATAATTCGTTGATGTCAAATATTTATTGAGTTATGTTACACAGATAAAATATTGATGATGAAGTTTTAAATCATAAAAGATAGTAGACATCACGCTCTACTTGACTCTTCTAATGGATTGTTTGTTCCACTGTAGTTATTGATCTAAACTTGTTGTCTATTGTATTCTATCAGATTTTTTATTGTTGAGGACTAAGGATAATTTATTCTACATTATCTTAGTCATAATATTCTTTACCAGACTAGTTGAGTTCACCCTTTTCTTTCATTGTTCTCTTCAGGAAATGAGAATATAATTGGGACTAGTCGGGGAATGGAGTGATGGTCCAAGATGGTGGCTATAGTAGTCCTCATTGTTCTATAAAATAGTGTGATAATAATTGTAATGATGACTTATTTTAAGCTTGGATATTGTCTACGAGACAATATTTGTATTAAAACTCATAATTTATGGTTTGTCGTATTTTGCACGACAGTTAATAATTATATAATTGAAGTTTTTATTTAAATTCTGTACCATGTATTTGGCGACTCAAAATGGGTTGTATGGACCTATTTTGGGGGCGTCACAGTTGGTATCACAGCTTAGGGATATGATCACTAGCGAATATCTGAGGCTAGAACTAGGAGGGGAGAGACGAGTAATTCCTTCGCTAGTGTGTCGTACCTAAGTTTATTTGTTATTTAATTGGTCGGTCAGAATATAGGAATAATAATGTTGCCTCCGTTTCGGTCAAACAAAACAGACTCTAACTCATGCAAGTATACACGGGTCAGCAAGTAGTACAGAGTGAGAAAGTGTCGATCTTATGGAGAAAGGTGAATAAATATAAATTATCATGGAACAACCTAATCACTATTTCTATATGCTTAAACGATCAATTTATAAGTAAATTTGTTCTCTAAATTAATTATCAATACAAAAAGAATAATTACTAGGATGAAGTAATCAAATTGGAGAGATATGGGATTCTAATATCATCTAATGCTTTATCTAAAATGCATGCCTTATGTTATGTCTACTTATTCAATATGGAAAGCTAGTCGAAAGCACAAAAGTGGAACATAACCATCTTTCAATGGACTATGTCCAATTTACACAAAATCCACAATTGATAGAATTCATGTAAGCATCACAATTACCAAACCCATTATATGTCTATGTGAATTTACAACAATAATGATATAAGCACAAGCTTTCTTAATGACTACACATGGTGAACTGGTATATGCCTATCCGGGTCACTAATCACAAAACCTAATTCAAATAAGTCTCATGAACATATGCCAACATGGTCTAATCTATACTTATATTTCATTTTCCAATTCCATACAAGCAATTAGTATGAATGGTGATTAATCATTCAATAATTTAGCACAACCATGATGGACATTCCAATATTAAACATACAACATCACAATCATGCATACACGTATATAATATGCATTAAAATCCATTAGAATCCCATAATGGAAGTTAGTTCATTTCTGAATCAACAGCCATTATGGGATTAAAGCAAAACATGAAAATAAGAAATACAAATAAGAGATATAAGAGAAATGAGAGATCAAATCTGATAATCCCTGCTGCAAAGTCTGTTTCCAGGCTTATTCAAATCCACAATCTTCACCAGAATGAAAACCAGTATTTACAAGCAATCATCTAAAGATAGAAGCTCAAAATATTAAGGAAATGTTAAAACTCTCTCTAGAGAAGACAAAACCTAATAATAGTAATGAAAACTAAAAAAATACGTCTCTAGTAACAAACCAAATCGTCAAAAGATAGGAAACACGCTCTAACATTTTAAATTAAAAAAGTCAATATGGTACACTGGGATTCAGGGGTGGGCGCGCGGTGTATGTTGATGCCGAGTGCATGGCGCGGGCGCACCATGTCCCTTTGTTAGTGAGGCGTGGCCGCACAGTAGCCTTGTCTGCGTCTGTTTTTCCTCTGGCGCGGGATCGCCATGTCTAGCTTTGATTGGAGCGCGGCCGCGCTGTTGCTGCTTGTTGTCTGCTAGTGTTTGCTTCCTTCATTGCTGCTACTTGCTTACTTCTTTCTTCTTCACTTCTTTTCTTCTTCACTTCACCACTTCATTGATCCTTTAAGTGCCCTCCTGCTGCTATCTTCACTTTTGCACAAGCCACCATGCCTTGTCCTTGCCATTTCCATTTCCATGCCATTTCCATGTCATTCCATGCCTTAGGATGCTTTAGGAGTTCCATTTATACACGCTGCAAAACAAACACAAAAAGCAAATAAAACATACCAAAATTACTTGTGTTGAGCCAAATTCTAGTGAGTTGGTAACTAATAAGTAGGTATAAAACCTACTTATCAAATACCCCCAAACTTGAACTATTGCTTGCCCTCAAGCAATACACACAAAAATAAATGAACAATGAAACTACATGCTATGCAACCTACACTATCATGTAAGTGATTCCCAGATTTCTATCTTTATTAGAATTCCAATCAAGAATGCCTCAGATAAATATCCAGATTTAAGAATAAAGTATCAAACTAAGCTACAGACATAACACCATACAATTAAATAATCCAAACTCGCTATAGAGATGTTGTGTGTGAGTGATGTGTTCATAAATAGGCTTGATAGAGGCAAAGATTATACATGCTATACTGCTTAAGATAGAAAATTGGAGTTCAAATCAAGAACTATGCATACTAATGAAACAACAACTATTCCAACACATCAATACAAACTATAGTTCAACAATGGGTTTATTCTGCTTTATTTTTACTCACGAGGACCATTTTTGCACTTTCCCGCTGAGTTTATTTATTTCTTTTCTTTTTCCCATGACTAGGCAATGCCTCATTCCATTAGGCTAACAGTGCTACCCCTTAGCGAGCTTTCAACCAACGACTCCCAGACCATAAAAGACCTTAGGGCGCTAGGTGTAAAGACAATCCCCTAGGGCGTACTTGATCAAGTAACAAAGGCCCCGAAACAAGACTAGTCACGATAATTTTTCATAATTTTCTCCTTTTCTTTTCTTTTCTTTTTTTATATAGCACGCATACCCATGTGTTCCCAAAATTTGAGTATCAGTGTTTTCATAGTCTATGTCCACTTCCTACACAATTCTATCTTTAAAAATAACACTTTCTACTCAGCAAGCAAACAAGTTAATCTTTTACCAAAAAGCAGACAAGAACACTTACGTTCTAACCGATAACATCTAAATAACAAGCATGAATCAAATCATGTATAACATTATAACTAAGCTCAACTATCAACCAAATTCAAGAATCCATCAAATTTCTACTTCATCATTGGCTAAACTAGAATTCCACTAACTAGATACTTGGGATATGCAACTAAACAGATAATAAACAAGAAAATGCAAAAAATTTCTACAAAAATTAAACTAAACACATAAACACACAAAAATTAAAGTAAACATGCATAAATGATGCAAATTAAACTACATGCTCTATACTACTCTACTAATCACCTAATACCCCCAAACTTATAATATTCATTGTCCCAATGAATGAAGGTAAAGGGTTATGAGAACTCCCCTAATTATTAGTTGTACCACCCTCCTCGGGTGGTGAGTCTGGTGGTGGAAAAGGCACTGTTGTCCCGAATTGAGGCCACTCTAGCATTGTTCCTTGCTGCGCAAAGGCTTCGGCTAAGGACCGCATTAATCCATTTACAAACGCTAAAATATTATTATACATGGCATCCACTTTTCTCTCCAATCTTCTAAGGTGACGATCATCATTTTTAGCACTAGCATGGGTTGAAGTTCCTGCTTCAGTTGGCTGCGTGGGCTGCGGAGATGGCACTGAAGATGTGGCTGGAAGAATAAAGCCATTTCCCCTCGGGTGCGGTGTACCTCCTGCCCAATCCTCGAACTTGGCTATGGTAGCATGAATGATATCTTGGCTTGGATACTACAGCTGTTCATTGGCCCAAGTGACCCCCGCTCGTGTACACAAGTGAGCGACAACTAATGCATATGGGATACTTCCTGTGGTGCTCCTCCTCATATAGCGTAACATGTTTTGATTTAGAAGGTGGCCCATATCAATGTATTTGCCTGTGATTATTCCCCACAAAATTATTGCTCGCTCGGCTGTGAAATCATGCTGATGTGATGAAGGCATCAATTTTACACAGATAAATAAATTCCAAGCCTTGGCATAGCGATTGAGGGCTGAGCTTGAAAAATTTGTAGGCTGGTTTGTGCTCGATTTGTAATTCCACTGCGTACCAGGCACGCACAAGTCTGTTATTACCCTATCCAAGTTGGTTTCAAACCTTGTAGCCTCCACCTAGTTAGCACGTCCAGTTAGTGGGGTAGGAAAATTGAACACTCCTCTAATTGCCTGTGGGATATAATCCACTTGAACTCCCCTAACAAATGATAATCCACTCATAGTCTCTTTCGCGTTGGCATAAAATTCACGTACAACACCCATGGGTGCATGCATGGGAGTCAATACTACTCCAATCCAGCATCTTTCTCGTATCATTTCCCAAAGTTGTCCGTCTTGTTACCCAGGATTAAATCCATGCTCCTTCATAAAGGTCTTAGCCACTATCCTGTAATACTCCATTTGAGCATCTAGACTGACGAACTTGGTGAGGTCGACTATGTCCTCACTCTGGCTGCTTGAAGATGATGATTTTGGAGTGCGAGAACGTGCTCTTTTGGGTGCCATTGAAGTTACTAAAGAAAAACCCTAAGAGAAGAGGAGAATTTGACTGAAGAAGATACGCTCTGTATACTACCACCCTCAAACTTATTGTTTTCCGCTATTCTGAAGACACCCTAATTAGATGAACGAGGATATGTATGAGAGGTTGAATGTGGGAAGGAAACCAAAGGCGTAGAAATTGGTGGGGTGAGGAGTTAATATTTTGAAAAGAAACCATTTTGAAGATATGAAGAGATAGAGGCGCCGGTTTGTGACAGAGAGATGGAGAGGCACACGTTTAAATGAAGTTACAACTGATAAAAGAAGTGGAGTGGGACACATTTTTAAAATGTTTAAATTTTTTGCAAACTGCATTCTAAGCGGCTACGCACGGTGTTTAAGTCTGTTGATGATGCCATGCCAAGCTATGGCGCCACCGTGGATAAGTATGTAAAGAGCGCGGATGCGCTGTGAACCAGAATGCCAAGAAGGTCTTGGCCAGGCATGGCGCCCATATATGTACAATTCAACATGTGGCCGCTACCGTCTCAGAATCAAGTGAACTCGAATTTGCACTTGAAGTATTATTAAGTAGCCATTGACACTCTTCAACTAACCTGCATATATAGGATTTACAAATATGAGGTATACCAATTCCTCAAATCAAAATATATACTAAGTAACATGTATGAATGAATGTATATCCAAAAATATTCTACATGTTATTCCTAACCACAATGATATATGCATTCAGCTCTAACAAAACTTGTGTAAACAATTTAATACTCTCAAGAATTAAACATGAAGATGAGAAATAGACATGATTCACAAAGAATTAAACAAGAGGAGAGAAGAGAAAATAATGGGATGCCTCCCATTGAGCGCTAATTTATAATCAGTTAACTTGACTATCTCTGCTCCGATCATGTAGTAGAAAGAATTGAGGTGACCTTCTGCCTGTCAACCTCACCACCAAAATAATTCTTAAGCCGCTGTCCATTGACCTTAAAGG
The DNA here is from genome assembly GCA_020205605.1 of Panax ginseng. Classification (NCBI taxonomy): domain Eukaryota; kingdom Viridiplantae; phylum Streptophyta; class Magnoliopsida; order Apiales; family Araliaceae; genus Panax; species Panax ginseng. The sequence goes on along the minus strand of CM035132.1, from coordinate 70,482,941 downwards.
GCTTATCTGGGAACTTATCAAAAATCTCGATTGCACCATGTGGATATACCTTCTTCACAGTAAAAGGCCCTGACCACCTCGACTTAAGCTTCTCTAGGAAGAGTTTGAGTCTAGAATTAAACAATAATACTCTTTGCCCTGGTTCAAACACCCTTTCCATAATCTTGCGGTTATGCCATCTCTTCACCTTTTCCTTGTATAATTTGGAGTTCTCGTAGGCTTGCAATCTAAATTCATCTAATTTATTAAGTTGGAGTAGGCGTTTCTCTCCTGCTGCCTTCAAGTCAAAATTTAGCTTCCTTATTGCCCAATATGCCTTGTGTTTGAGCTCCATGGGAAGGTGACAAGCCTTTCCATATATAAGCTAAAACGGTGACATTCCCAACGGTGTCTTATAAGAAGTCATGTAAGCCCATACAACATCATCTAGCTTCAATGACCAGTCCTTTCTTATGGGATTCACGATCTTTTCTAGAATTCTCTTTACTTCACGATTCGATACCTCTGCTTGGCCATTAGTCTGGGGGTGATAAGCTGTAGCAATTTGATGACTCACCTCATACTTGGCCAACAGAGCTGTGAATTGACGATTAAAAAAATGGCTGCCCTCATCACTAATGATGGCCCTCGAAGTCCCAAACCTCGTGAAAATGCTCCTTTGTAAAAACCATAGAACCACCTTAGCACCATTAGTTGGAAGAGCTGCCACTTCCACCCATTTGGATACGTAGTCGATTGCCAATAAAATATACATGTTCCCAAATGATGAAATGAAGGGCCCCACGAAGTCTATCCCCCAAACATCGAAAATTTCTACTTCGAGGATTGTATTCAAGAGCATTTCATTTCTCTTAGATATGTTCCTGACTCTCTGACATCTATCACATTTCTGAACAAAAATATAAGCATCTTTAAAAATTGTCTGCCAGTAAAATCCTACTTGCAAAACTCTAGCCGCTGTTCTTTCACCACCATAGTGACCTCCATACAATGACGCGTAGCAATCCGTCAAAATACCCTCTGTCTCGCTATATGGGATACACCTCCTTATCATTTGATCAGCACATTGTTTGAACAAGTACGGTTCATCCCACATAAACCACTTCACATCATGTAGAAACTTCTTCTTTTGATAAGCAATCAAGTCAGAAGGGACTATCTTGCTCACTAAGTAGTTAGCATAGTCTGCGAACCATGGAACTTCACCTTTCACCACAAATAACTGCTCATCTGGGAAAGACTCATTAATCATAACCTTGTCATTTGCATCATTTCCTTGATTTTCTAATCTAGATAAGTGGTCCGCCACTTGATTCTCAGTCCCTTTCCTGTCCTTGATTTCTAGATCAAATTCTTGCAACAAAAGTATCCACCTAATTAAACGAGGTTTGGCATCTTTCTTTGCCACCAAATATTGAATTGTTGCATGGTCTGTGTACACTATCACCCTAGTCCCAATCAAATACGCACGAAACTTATTGAATGCATACACAACTGCTAAAAGTTCCTTCTCTATGGTGGTGTAATTCAACTGGGCATCAGTGAGGTTCTTGTTCGCATAGTAAATCATATGGAATATCTTATCCCTACGCTGGCCCAAAACAGCCCCCCACAATAAAGTCACTAGCATCACACATCAATTCAAATGGAAGGTCCCAATCTGGTGCTGTAATCACCGGTGCTGTAGTTAACTTTTTCTTCAAATGATCAAATGCAGCCAGGCATTCTTTAACAAATTAAACTATGCATCCTTCTCCAATAAATTGAAAAGTGGCTTCGTAATTTTTGAGAAGTCCTTTATAAACCTACGGAAGAAGCCTGCATGCCCTAAAAAACTGTGAACACCTTTAACAGAAGTAGGTGGAGGCAAATTCTCAATGGTCTCTAACTTGGCCCTGTCCACCTCTAATCCTTTCTTTGAAACCTTGTGTCCCAATATTATACCTTCTTATACCATAAAATGGCACTTTTCCCAATTTAGAACCAAATTTGTTTCGACACATCTCTTCAACACCATCACTAATTTTCCAAACACAAATCAAAAGAATCTCCAAACAGTGAGAAATCATCCATGAAGACTTCAACATTGTGCTTCACCATATCCAAAAAAATTGCCATCATACAGCTCTGAAATGTGGTCAGGGCATTGTACAACCCAAGAGACATCCTTCTGAATGTGAATGTTCCATATGGACAAGTGAAAGTTGTCTTTTCCTGGTCTTCTGGAGCTATCATAATCTGATTATAACCTGAGTACCCATCCAGAAGGCAATAGTAGTTGTGACCTACTAGTTTGTCCAACATCTGATCAATGAACGAAAGTGGAAAGTGGTCTTTCCTTATAGCTTTATTAAGTCTGTGGTAATCCATACACACTCTCCACCCCATCACTTTCCTGGTTGGTATCCGTTCATTGTTCTCGTTAGAGACTACAACCATTCCCCCTTTCTTTGGCACACACTATACTGGGCTCACCCAAGGGCTATCTAAGATCAGATATATTATTCCTGCGTCTAGCCACTTCAGAACTTCCTTCTGTACCACTTCCTTCATAATCGAATTTAATCTCCGTTGTTGTTCCACTGAAGGTTTACTATCATCTTCTAGTAGGATCTTGTGCATATAAAATGGTTGGTTGATCCCTTTGATATCTGCTATGGTCCATCTAATGGGGGATTTGAACTCTTTTAGAACTCATAGCAGCTTTTCTTCTTGGCAAGATGTTAGTGTAGAAGAAATAATAAAATGTAACTTTGAACCCTCATTTAAAAATGCATACCTTAAGTGGTCTGGAAGAGGTTTCAGTTCAAGTTCTGGAGGTATCTCAAGAGATGGATTGAGTCGTGTTGTTATTTCTCCAGAAAGCTTAAGTGGCTTGATCGGAGTCTTGAATTTTCTAAACTGTAGAGTTGTGTCAAGTATTTGAACAAATTCAGCAATCTCATCATCTTCCATTTCTGAATCCCCCAATATCTCACTTTTTAAAGGCTCTTTTTCCACCAAATTCCCAACTTCATCATTCAACATCTTGTCTACCATATCAATCCTAAAACATTCTTCTTCGTCATTAGGAAACTTCATAGCCTTGAACACGTTGAAGGTGACTTCTTGATCATAAACCCTCATTGTTAACTCACCTTTCTGAACATCTATCAAGGTTTATCCCGTGGCTAGGAAAGGTCTCCCTATAATGATTGGTATATTTCTATCTTCTTCATAATCCAAGATGATGAAGTCAACTGGGAAGATGAATTTATCCTCTTTAACCAATACATCTTCTTCAATACCTCGTGGATAAGTAACGGATCTATCAGCAAGCTGTAATGAAATGTTTGTCAGCGTTGGAGCCAATAATCGCAACTAATTAAACAATGACAAAGGCATCAAGTTGATGCTTGCCCCTAAATCACACAAGCATTTATTAAAACATGTCTTTCCAATTGAACATGGTATTGTGAAGTTGCCCGAATCCTTTAGCTTCAGAGGTAACTTATGCTAAAGCACCGCACTACACTCTTCAGTCAAGGATACAATTTCAAAATCATCTAATTTTTTCTTCCTTAACAAGATTCCCTTCATGAACTTTGCATAACTTGGAATCTGTTCTAATGCTTCGGCGAAGGGTATATTTATTTGTAGCTTCTTGAACACCTCCAAAAACTTGGTAAATTGCTTATCTTCCCTTTGTTTCTGCAATCTTTGTGGATATGGAACATGGGGGGTGTACAGGTGGTGGTTTAGTAACTAGTTTCTCAGGTAACTCTTCACTATTCTTCTCCACTTCTCTTTGTTTAGAACCTTCTTTTATCAAACTCTCATCAGAACCAACTTGCTCCAGGCGCGGCCGCACGATTTCCCTTTGTATAAGTGGCGCGGGCGCGCCATCCTGTAAACCTGCAGTCTGCTTCCCTGATCTAAGTGTAATTACTTGACACTGTTCCTTTCCTTCCCTTCTTGGATTTGCTTCTGTCGTACTTGGCAAGGTCCCTTGTGGTCTATTATTCAACATATTGGCCATTTGACCCATCTGAGTTTCTAAATTCTTTATAGCCACAGTTTGGCTCTTGATCATAACCTTTGTATTCGCCATGTACTTGAGCCTCATCTAATCCATTTTGACTTCTTTTCTTGTTGAGGTGCAGGTGGTTAATGGTGCTGTTGTTGTTGTTGGAATCTAGAAAGGTAGGGTGGTTTGGATGCATATTGTTGGTGAGATGGTTGTGATTGGTATTTAGACTGAAATTGTTGATTTTGTTGGTGTTGATTGTTGTTTTGATTATTGTTCCGGCTGAAATTGGGATGGTTGCGGTTGTTGGGGCTATAAGCATTCTGAATCTGAATCTGATTCTTCTGATAATTACTCACATATTGTATCGATTATGAACTAATAGCACACTGGTTGATTTGATGTGACCCCGCACATATCTCACATACATAAGCAACTGACTTCACTTTATTTTCTACCAAATAATCAATCTTCTTCGCTATAGATGCCATCTAAGATGAAAATTGTGTAATGGCGTCTACCTCTAACATCCTCGCAACTTTAGGTTGTGGCATTCTAGCCATAGGATTCAGAAAATCATTTACTGTCATTGTCTCGATGAGATCATAAGCCTCTTCATAGCTTTTAGCCCATAAGGCTCCTCCAGTTGCAACATCTACTATCGACCTTGACTGCCAACCCAATCCATTGTAAAAAGTATTGATAACCATCCAATCCGGTATTCCATGTTGGGAACATTTCCTTAGCATTTCTTTGTAGTGTTCCTAGGCTTCGTACAATGATTCACCCCGCTGTTGTTCAAACTGGGAAATCACAGTCCTTATTTTTGTCATCTTAGCCATTGGGAAAAATTTGGCTAAGAACTTCTGTGCTAAGTCCTCCCATGTCGTGATAGAATCTGATGGCAAAGAGTGGAGCCAACTTCTAGCCTTATCCCTTATAGAAAATGGGAACAGCCTGAGCCTAATTGCATCTTCTGACACCCCATTGTACGTGAAGGTGTCACAAATCTCTATGAAGCTCAACAAGTTTTCGTTCGGGTCATCTGTAGTATTACCCCCAAATTGGACTGATCTCTGCACCATTTGTATATTGCAGGGTTTAATTTCAAAGGTATTGGCTGCTATAGCTGGCCTCACGATGCTCGACTGCAACTCATTGATCTTAGGCATCGAATAGTCCCTTAAAGCTCTATGCTCTTCTCGCGGCTCTTCTTCCATGTTGGATGATGAAGTCTCAGTGATTACTTGTGTATTCTTACATGCTCTCGCCTTCCAAGCCATACCGTTGATGTTATCCTGTGAAGGTATCAACTCGGAATTTGTTGATCGCGTGTGCATAAAATGTACACAAGTAACTGAGATACAAACAAAAATAAAATAGAAATAAGATAAGAATAGATTTGTCTAAGTCAAACAAATTTAGTTTCAGTTGATGACGAGAGTAATAAAAATAAACGCCTTTCCCCGGTAACGGCGCCAAAAACTTGTTGCCTCCATTTCAGTTAAACAAAAACAGACTCTAACTCATGCAAGTATACACAGGTCAACAAGTAGTACAGAGTGAGAAAGTGTCGATCCCACGGAGAAAGGTGAATAAATATAAATTATCATGCAACAACCTAATCACTATTTCTGTATGCTTAAACGATCAATTTATAAGTAAATTTGTTCTCTAAATTAATTATCAACACAAAAAGAATAATTACTAAGATGAGGTAATCAAATTGGAGAGATATGGGATTCTAATATCATCTAATGCTTTATATAAAATGCATGCCTTATGTTATGTCTACTTATTCAATATGGAAAGCTAGTCGAAAGCACAAAAGTGGAACATAACCATCTTTCAATGAACTATGTCCAATTTACATAAAATCCAAAATTGATAGAATTTATGTAAGCATCACAATTACCAAACCCATTATATGTCTATGTGAATTTACATCAATAATGATGTAAGCACAAGCTTTCTTAATGACTACACATGGTGAACCGGTATATGCCTATCCGGGTCACTAATCACAAAACCTAATTCAAATAAGTCTCATGAACATATGCCAACTTGGTCTAATATATACTTATATTTCATTTTCCAATTCCATACAAGCAATTAGTATGAATGGTGATCAATCATTCAACAATTTAGCATAACCATGATGGACATTCCAATATTAAACATACAACATCACAATCAGGCATACACGTATAGACTATGCATTAAAATCCATTAGAATCCCATAATAGAAGTTAATTCATTTCTGAATCAACAGCCATTATGGGATTCAAGGCAAACATGGAAATAAGAAATACAAATAAAAGATATAAGAGAAATGAGAGATCAAATATGATAATCCCTGCTGCAAAGTCTGTTTCCAGGCTTGTTCAAATCCACAATCTTCACCAGAATGAAAACTAATATTTACAAGAAATCATCTAAAGAGAGAAGCTCAAAATGTTAAGAAAATGGTAAAACTATCTCTAGAGAAGATAAAACCTAATAATAGTAATGAAAACTAAAAAATACGTCTCTGGTAACCAACCAAATCGTCAAAAGATACCGAACACGCTCTAACATTTCAAATTACAAAATTTAGCATTTTAAAATAATTATGACCAGCGCGGTCGCGTGACACCTATCTGCAACCGGACCCGGTCGCTGATACGTGGTCGCATATAGGCCTTTTTCTTATAATGATCGCCGGTAGAAAGTTGTTTCAGTTTTGTTTTATTATTACCATAATAGTAATAAAGTAGAAAACTTTTTATATAAAACAGACTACTTTTTATATTATATATAAAGTTATTTGTTTTATTATATTATAAATAGAATATATTATATTTTATAAAGTGTTTGTTTTATTAGAATATTTTATTGCTCTATAATGAATAGTAAAAAGTAGATTTTTGCACGAATTCCCGTGACTTTACCTGTGAATCTTTCTAATGTGCATCCGTGAATTACTTAAATAGTGCCCTGCCATTCTCCTATAAATAGGATGCTTAGTTAAGAAATGAAAATCACACCAGAATCAGAGAATTCTTCTTCTATAATATTGTGCACATTTCTTTCTAGTATAAGGATACATTGAGTGTAAAAAATAGTGCAAGTTTTCTTCTAGAATATCTCCGCTATACCAGTCAGATTTACTCTCCTTTTAAGGTAAGGGACATTATTTTCATTCAATATTCGTAGGAAATATTATTTCTTTCATACTCTGTAGTATGTAAGTAATATTATTTTGTTTCATATTCCCAACTCTACACTTATTTTGATAAGTGTTGCTTCTATACTCCTTGAAATTAATATAATATCCTTGAATTTTGCGATTCATCTAGTATCGTCTCACTGAAATATTTTTTTGAACTTTTTTATCAAATTTTAATCTTTTCATGCCGAGGTACTATTCACAGGATACTATTCACTCGGGTACTATTCACCCGGGGTACTATTCATGGAGTACTATTCATGACAAAATTGGTTTCTTTTCTGTCCAAATTATTTTTAATACATGAATATCATTCTTGAATTTTACTCCATAATTAATTATCTTGTTGACAATTTGGACAATCTTAAACCCTAGATAAATTGAATTATAAATCTTTAATATTTATCCTTGATCTCACTTGATTGAATTCTTATATTATTGTCATCATCCTTATGCTTATATTATGGTGAAAGTCGTCTTTGGCCCGTAGTGAATAGATAGAATATTGATTGGTATGATTATGACCAGGAATTATATATTGGTATAATCATGACCTGTAATGTTACAGACAAATGATGTGGTGAAAGTCCTCTTTGGCCCGTAGTGCATAGATGGACAGTTGTTTGGCATGATCATGACCACTGGTGATATTAACGTATATCCTTGGCACGTAGTGCATGGATAATTCGATGACGTGGATTATTTATTGAGTTGTGTTACAGAGATAAAATATTGATGATAAACTTTTAAATCATAGAAGATAGTAGACATCATTCTCTGCTTGACTCTTCTAATGGATTGCTTGTTCCGCTGCAGTTGTTGATCTAAACTTGTTGTCTATTGTATTCTATCAGTTTTTACACTGTTGAGGACTATGGATAATTTATTCTACATTATCTTAGTCATAATATTCTTTACTGGGCTAGTTGAGCTCACCTTTTTCTTTCATTATTCTCTTCAGGAAATGAGAATATAGCTGGGACTAGTCGGGGAATGGAGTGATGGTCCAAGATAGTGGCTATAGTAGTCATCACTATTCTATAAAATAGTGTGATAATAATTATAATGAGGACTTATTTTGAGTTTGTGATATTGTCTACGAGACAATATTTGTATTAAAACAAACAATTTATGGTTTGTCGTATTTTGCACGACAGTTAATAATTGTATAATTGAATTTGTATTTAAATTTTGTACCGTGTATTTGGCGACTCATAATGGGTTGTATGGACCTATTTTGGGGGCGTCACAGTTTCCCAATATGAAAAAGAACTAAGTAGCGTTTACTTAGTTTCCTACTAATAAAATAAAATAAACTGAGCAGCATTTACTTAGTTTTATAATACTAAATAAAATAAATTAAAATTTCCTAAATAATAAAAAATAAAATTTAATAAATTAAAGTAATAAAAAATTATGTTAAATAAATTAAATTAAATTAAATATATTAATTAAGTGACCCTTTTAATATACAAAAAAACAAGAAACCCAACAAGAATCAAAAGCCTCATAACCACGATCAATGAATTTAGGCCTCATGAAAACCTAAAATCATCACGATTGAGGATTAATAATAAAACAATGACCACCTAGAAAACTAAACAATTTAAAATATACTGAATAATAGAACAACTACAGTTAATGTGACGCCCCCAAATTCGAGTCTCAAACACCTGGACCTGGTCATCGCAATCCAATACAAACATCCACCTCTAAACAACATACAATAACTAAATGCGGAATATAATAAATATATGTTGTTCATTCAAAAGGTGTTACTAGTCCCAAGGTCTGAACCTTAATATAACTTACAAATATACCCTAGTACAATAATTAGAGTTCAAATTACATTAACAGTTAATGTAATTAGCATGAAACAAAAGTACTGATACTAGAAGTCTATTACTTCATCTTCTCCTTGCCCTTGCCTGAGGTCTTGGGCTTAACTGCAATAATATTCATGATATAACAAGGATGAGCAACTAGTTTACTCAACAAGTTTAAGTACAACAAGAATAATATATATCATGAATGAAATGAATATCTGGAAAGATTTAATATCTCAATAATAGAAGCAAAAGACAACAGGTGCTTTTAGAATATCAAGTAGTTAAGTATACTATGAACAACTTCCAAGGGAATCAATAGATAATTGACCTCTTGGTTACTGGCTCAGAATACGTACTCGAGGGGATCAACCTCTCGTACACTATGTATATGCATAACATTTAACTCTATGGTGTGTATCTTATATTAGATATGTGGGGTACTCCCCTATAATAAGGGGTGTTCACTTCAGTCTAAGAATTCATACAATCAAATGACTTGGATATCTTTTATAAATGATTTTCATGCAATTGTCTGACTAAACAAGGGTTCAGACTCAAACTTCCACAATTCATGAATTATAGAACTTTTAAATAAGGTACAAGTCAAACACTGTACGAATTCAAATGCACTCAGTGTGAATATCAATAACAATGATGTGGAATATTTTTACATAATTAAACCACTTAGCACATGCTTGAGAATTAAAACTCGAACACAAATAAAGTACTTGCGAAAAGTAAAGTATTGGTATAGGGAACTTGCAATAATTGCGAATATTCATTAATAATCATAGATGTGGAATAATCAACAATAATTATCCACTAACATGCTGAAAATAACAACTTGAATTTGAGTTAGGGAACTTTCCTTGTCTGTAGTCTACTGCTATGAAAATAAATATATTCCGGTTAGCAGTCTATCTACCTTCCTTCGAAAGACATATAATTGACCTTTTGATTAGCAAAATCATATATCATTGCTCTATATTAAATTACCTAATATTTAGTCACACAGTTAAATATTAGTTATTACATTAATTTCTTAGTAAAATTATTACCCCTTGATAATATTATTATTATATAAACATTATCCTAAATTCGGCCCAATATTATTACTTTTAATAATATTTTACTTACTCCTTAGTATTATTAATCAACTAATAATAATTTATTCGCTTACTAATATTATTAACATTTTAATAATATTTTATTCATGTATTAATATTATTAATCATTTAATAATATTTTATTTTATTTTACTAATGTTATTATATTTTAATAACATTTAATTTTGAATATAATTAATTATTTAATAATATTTTAATCATCTAATAATACGTAAATATAATATTATTAATTTTTAATAATATTTTAATCTAATATTATTAATTATATTAATAATATTTTAATCTAATATTACTAGTTATTTAATAATATTTTAATCATTTATAAAAGTTTTAATATAATATTATTAGTCATCTAATAATATTTTAAATAAATTTTAATTTCAAATATTCTTACTTATTTAAAAATATCGATTCTAATATTATTAATATCATAATAAAATTTTAATAATTTATTATGTCAATAAATAATTTATTCTAATTGTTCACCATTTATTAAACCACTTATTTAATACCCATAAAAGACCATAAATAATAATTCTTATTATAAATTACCAAGATACTCTCAAATAGTCAGAATACTATATATTAGGAGTATTCAAGCATTAAAATTACATTTTTCTTATTTATGACATCATTTAACTATTTATTTCCTTTTATTCACAACTTCATCATTTTTAGGAAAAATACCAAACTGATTCCAAAAACTCTTCTTTACTGGATTTGAACAGTGTATAACCTAATAATGATTCCCAAATTTTCCTGGAATTTTAGAACTTGTTTTACTATCTTTAAAGTGCCTAAAACACCCGGATCTTATTACATTTTTAATAAATTAATTTTTGCCTAGAAAATTCTGAAATTTTCAAAGGATGCTCTCATAACATATAATAACTCACTATAAAAATTTCAAATGTTTTGCAGTTATAAACAATGAATTATTCGGGTTTTCTTTTTAAAGAGTCCTTTACGGTAAAGACCATTCCTCCCATTCCATGCATCAAAACGTGTCCGTTATTTTGTCTACATATAGATAACTCATCAAGGTACCACTTTGATTTTTACCAGAATTTATAAAGTGCAGAAAGTTGATGAAACTGCCCTTGGTAGCAAGTGAATAGAAATTGTCCACTAGTTTTGTTTTATAATGGACTATTTTGGCTCCACCAGCCACCATGGCTGGAAAAATCAGTAGTTTGGGGTTCTACCACTTGGGTTTACTAGGTAACTTACATATCTAGCACCACCCTTTGATGGATCACAAATCGGAGGTGTAGATCTCAAGTTATAAAGGATCCAAGTGAAGAAAAAGCTAGGGTTTTCACCCTTAAGGAACATAAGTTCATTTTCTTCCTTTGGATCGTTATTCTAACACTCAAGATGCTTATATCCTTACATGAAGTATATGGATTTAAGGGTTTTTGAGTCTTAGAGCAATACCCCTCAATAACCTTGAAAACAAAACAAATAAGAAGAGAAGAACTAGATTAGAAGCTCACCTTGATTTTCTAGTTATTCTCCTTGTTCAAAATAGTGTAGGAACTTAGGATGCTTAAGAGCTTGCAACCCCTCTCTGTTTTCTCTCTTTGTTTTTTCTTCTTTCTTTTTAACTTGGAAGAGAATGAGATGGAATGGAAATGAAATGAGATGAAATGAGGGTATTAGTATATTAGTATAGATATAAAATCTATATCTATACTAATATCTCCCATACTTCTTTTAACCATTGGGCGAATACCTTTATCTCTTCTTTTAGGTTTGTATGTAATGTAGATTAGGATTTCCCACTAATGGGAGCTTGATACACATGTACTTTGTGTAAGAGCTTAAGATAAAAAGAGATTAGTTTACCACTTATGGAAACTTAAGTATCAAATCAACTAGCCATTTTTTCTTTATTTTTTTATGCCCAATTTGATTAATCAAATGCCTAAAATGTCCTTAAATAATTTGGCTAGGGATTGGTTCTTTAATTTAATTCCTTTGGGCTTCCTAATTAATTATTTGGGTCATGTGAGTAACATAGTACATTACTTTTGTTCTCTCTTACCCTAATTGTTTATTTAGTGTTTCTATCCCCATCTTTTAGGATTTAAATACTTACTCATGACCCTTTAACTTATAACCTAATTAGGTTTGCTTTAATTAGGTTTAAAATAAATAAGTAATTGAGATGAATAAAATTAACCTCTTAGGTTAATATATATTTTAAATACTAACATTTCTTTAATACCATAACCCTTAGGTTATTTAATTACCTCACCTAATGTATAATTAGGTTATGTGGCTTCCTTTTTTAATTCAATTCATATAATCAGTAGGTATATATATATATATATATATATATATATATATATATATATATTTAGTTAGCTATACTCCTTCCCACATATGTCATCACATATTTAATCACTACATGACACAAAATTTTACAATATCAATAATATACTTACAAAGGGACTTAAAATTCTTGGTTATTACAGTTAATCTAGAGGATTGAAAACAACAAAATTCCCTATGCATTTGACCGCTGAAACCTAACAGAGATTCCAAGCTTTAGGAGGGTATTTGTTCAAAAAGATATATAATATATAACATATGAAAAATGAAAGATTAAAAGGAGGCATAGTTGTTAACTGTGAGTAAAGAACAAGCAGAGATACTTACAAGGAAAGCAAGACTAGTTACTACTCATTCATTTTATCTACGATCACAATTACTATGCTTGAAACATATAAGCCAAAACCTATACAAGATACTATGTAATATTAAATCTATAGAGCAATCAATTCATCATTTTTAGTTGATATACATAGAAAAACACTAATACCTTTGTCAAGAACAAAACTAAATTAATACCTTTACAACTCTATTACTCTAAATTTTTGATCTTGCATCACGATCGAATCCTCTAATCAAGAACAAATAATTCAGCTATAATAAATGAAAAGACACAAAGACAGATTCATAGACACAAAAGCAGAATATTTTACCTACGTATATGCAAAAAAATGATGTAGACTTGTCCCAATGCATATGCAGACCATGCATGATGCAATGATTCATATTCCACCCCTATGAATCTATTATCTTTAGGCTGGTACAGATGTCTTTAGGAATCTATGTATGCCATGTTTTGATTCATTTAATTCATTTCAATCACCAGAACACTATCGTAAGGAAAATCATGGTTGTCATGTGTTAGTAGACGAATGCCATGTTTTGAACTTATACCTTTCATTTTAAGCAACTGATTATTCATCCGATAAGTATTTAATCACTTCTATCAATAATCTTTCAATCTGCTTTCTCTCTTCCAAAACAAAAATCTAGTATTTCTTAGTAATTTTTAAATATTCAACTAAAATAAAAAAATTTACATCAACTTTACATTTTGAAAAAGTTTCATATTGACTTTTCTTTTTAATTGAAAAGTAAATATGCTTTTTCGTATCTTCTCATTACATGTATTTGGTCAAGCTTGTTGTCTTCTTGAACTACTATAAAAGTAACTTGTTGCATAGTTGAAGCATATTTGCAAGGTTATATGTATTGATAACCTTACAAATATGTTAACCACATTAATTGAACTAACTAGCAAGGGTTGTTCGAGAGCAGTTGCAAGGTGTAGGAGCAACATAAATTGGCATCAACATGGTATTATGCAACTTATCACCCCAACTCATTGTGAAGAAAACATTAATTGCCTTAGCTTTCTTCACAATCCCACCCCGTAACCGCATTTTAGGACATTTATAAGTTCTCCCCTCCCAAATTCATCTTCCCACTTAAAATTATTATATCTTTTATCCTGTAAAAACCTCATAAATTACACTGAACTCCATATGAATTAACAAACAAGAGTAACTAACCAAGTATAAGTAGAACTTGTGATTAGGATTCTTGGAAGTTTTAGAGGTTTTGTGCGGGCAACGAATACATCAACGAGGGCAAAGAAAGGAAGGTAGAGAATACTCTAATCCATCACCACTCTTTATGAGTTAAGGTCAACTCTTTATGGGACATCGACGACTCAGAATATTCTTTGCGGTCCATTCTTGGTCTCGTTGTGGTATCTGTTTCCCTCTCAAAACCTCTAGAACTTTCAAGAATCATAATCGCAAGTTCAACACTTGTCTGGTTAGTTTCTCTTGTTTGCTCATTCATATATATTTCAGTGTAATTTATGAGATTTTTACATGATAAAAGATGTAATACTTTTAAGTGGAAAGATGAAGTAGAGAGGGGAGAACTTATAAATGTCCCAAATTACGATTGTGGGAAGGGATTGTGAAGAAAACCAACATAGTTAATGCTTTCTTCAGAATGATTTGGGTGATAAGTTGCATAATATTATGATGATGCCAACTTATATTGCTCATGCACCTTGCACCTACTGTCCAACAACCCTTACTAGCTCAACTAACACAGTCAACATATTTGCAAGGTTATAAATACATATAACCCTTATTTTGCTTTAATTGTGTCAACAAGTTACTCTTTATAGTACTTCAAGAAGGCAACAAATTTGACCAAAGGCGTGTAATGAAAGTATACGAAAAACATATTTACTTTTCAATTGAAAAAGTAAAGTTAATATGAATCTTTTTCAAAAAGTTGATGTAAATTCTTTTATTTTAGTTGAATATTTAAAAATTACTAAGAACTACTAGATTTTTGTTTTTAAAAAGAGAAAACATACTGAAATATGATTGGTGAAAGTCATTAATTACTTACTAGATATATCTTCTAGTGCTTAATGAGAGATGTAAGGTCAAAAAAAGACTTTGGTTACCCTACTTACGGAGGCTTATGGTCCGTTTCTGAATCTTCCCTCGACTACTCACCGGAGGCTTTTGGTTCGCTGCATGTCATAGCAGAGATGCTTTGTCTTCCCCATGCCCATTATCATTACTTAGGTATATTCTGCATGACTTGTACTTATAGTATATATATTCTCACAAGTCATACCAGTATTAACACAAATAGTATATATGTTTATGGGTTTTATTCTTTTGTTATAGGCTCAACGTACTAATTTGGATGATGCTGCATAAATAAGCTTGTATTGTACTAAAGATTAAGATATATGCAGCTTATATTTTTGTATTCATTCTTTTATATTGATTGGTTCATATTAGACGAGGATGACATTTGTACTTAGTTGGTTTGTTTATGTTTATATAGTTTATATTGTGTTGGTTTATTTGTTTGCATGGATGGATGTTTATATATACTGCTCTGTGTTAGTTTATTTGTTTGCATAGATAGATGTTTATATGGATCTTTATATATACTGTTCTGTGTTGGGATATAACGCGAGTACAAACAGGTACAATTTTTTTGGAAAATCCTCAAAATAGACAATTTTTTTTAAAAAATCAGTATCAGCGACCGTATGCGGTCGCTAATACCTATCAGCAACCTCTGATGACTTGAGAGTGTTAGCGATCGATGCGGTCACTATTTCTTGTCACTGACACGTGGGCCATGTCACCATTCAAACTTGACTCAACATGACTCAGCTTAGCGACGGGATCGACCGCAATAGGCGGTCACGGATACATCGATCGCTAACATTGGTCATCGGTGTCCACCCGACGACCAGATTATTTGCTACCAAAATCATCGACCACAGTCAGTCACTAATACATATCTGCGACTGAATGCGGTTGCTGATAATTAGTAGCATATACGTATTTTTCTTGTAGTGTATATGTGATGCCCTCAATTCCTGTAACGCCCTGAAATTTGGTCTATCTTCATACTCGAATTTCGTACGTCACGGTCCCACTTCTTTCCAAACATACATCATTATATACTGAAATATAACAACATACATTCTCAATTCCCAGGTTCTAATACCTTATAACCTCGTTCATTACAAATAATGATAATTACATTATTCTTTTCATCTTACATGAGTGACTTTCATCCGCCACCAAGGATACATAATAGTTCATTATTCTTTCTTAATGTCGAAGCCATACGGTTCGTTATATGCTAAGACCGGTTGTTCATCACAACTGCGTTGCATTTACGTTCTTTGTCTTTTAATCACGTTCGATCTTTCCGTTCAATCTTCCTTAAAGATTTAAATCACTTGATTAAGTGTTACATTACATGAACAACACGTTCAATAGCTTTCGTTACACTTTTCCCAGGATTTGAGCAATTAAAAGCTCATCGCTGGGCCTTGCCCTACATCGGCGTTGCGGCATCGGTCCCCTTTACACTTCTCGGGCTGCAGAAGGCCATCCGGGCCATGACGTCACCCTCTCTGACTATGACTTCATGACAAGCGATGCGAGTTTGCAAAGGCCTTCAGATCCTCGGTCTAGAGTTGCAAATACCACCTTTTATAAGGCATGGTCAAGGCCATGGTGCCAAGCCCTAAATCTTGAAAAAAATTTCTAAGTCTTTAATTTTTTTGAGATGCTTACTTTTCGATTCCATAACTTCTTCGTTATAACTCGGAAAGAGGTTTTTCCAAAGCCATTCTCTTCTTTATCTTACGTACTTCAATCCCCCTCGGACATAACTTTGTTCTGAATCCGTTAACATGCCTTTCGATTGGCTTAATCTTCGTCATTCGTTCGTTCGTCCGTAATTCGGTAATCCGAACTCAGAACTCGTTCGTTCTTGAGTCCACGACTCACATTTTCTATGTTCTCTTACATTCTTATGAAACCCTACACCTTCGGGTTCATTTACACACTTTCTAATTCTTGTTCGTCTTTCACAAATTTTTTGCTATAACTTCATTATAGCTACATTTTAATCCTTTCTTCATGAACGTTTCTATCATTCCTAACCAAGCAATAAGCATCTAACTTATACGCGATGGTTTTAAACTTATTCATCAACAACAATTATCCTACGATGGTTTAAAATTTGTCCATCAACAACGTTCTTCGCGTGTTCTTCGCGTTCTTCGTTCGTTCGTCATTTTTAATCGATATTCTAATTACGATTTTACTTTTTCTTGGAATTTGATGTTATAAAACACCATTCCTTACTTATTTCACCGAATCATTTATATGATTCATTCAGATCATTCAAATTCATTACGAATCTTATACTTCCTTAAGAAATTTATAAAATAAACTTCTGATTCTTATTTCTTCATTTTCTCATGATTTCAACCATATAAAATCATTCCTAACATCTTTTACTTCTTATTCTCATTAAGCTATGTTTTAAACATAGAAAACTTAAAGAAAAATTATACGAGACAAGGTTTCAGATTACCTTTCTCCTTTAATCTCCTTCCATCAGACAAAGTTTGCTCACGGGCCAACTTTTCCTCTTCCTTTCCTCTTCTTCTTCCCATTCGAACTCTCTCACTCTCTCTCTCAAGTGTTGGAGGATTTTCAAAATCCCACACAAATGATCTTAAGGCTTCCTTTTATAGATTTTCAAAGTTAGGGGTAAAATAGTTGTTTCGCCCCTCCGCTTACTATTCACACCTCCTTACTATTCCACCTCCTTACTATTCACGAAACTTCCAAGAATTCCTTTGAAAGTTTTGTGGTTCCGTCTTGCGGAATTCGTCTGACAGTTTTAAAAATTACGATTCTCGAAATCCAAATATTTTTGGATATTTCGTCTTTCCTTTACCGATTAACTTTTTCGCATTCTTCGGAACTCTGAAAAATTGAAAAAGACTTTTCCATGCTAAGCATTTTCCTTCACGTTTTCCCCTAGCGTAGTTAAACGAATGAAAAGTACATAACAATACTTTTTGTCATTTTTATTTCGTCCGATTTTTACACATTTTTCGAGAAAAACTTTTATCGACTTACTTAACTTTTCACGATATATTGTCGTCAAATCTTTCAACAGAATGTCATTTCAACATACCGAACTCTCGAAAAGGCTTAGTTTATTTAAACCCTAACCCTTAGGGTTTCATCGGGTGAATAGTGCATATTTTATCTTTTTCCCCGGAAATATTTTTTTCCTGGAAAAATTTTATTTTCGTCTTGAAAATTCTTACTCGTTCAGTCTACCTCGTAGCCAGAATCCTCCCGATTTATAATCATCCTAGGTTTTAGAACGATTAATAAACACAACACAAAATATTATTAATAAAAATTCATTTTATTAATAACTAATTCTTTAAATCTTAAATTCTGGACAATCCAATTTTTCGGGTAGTCACAATTATGGGTACCTTTAAACCCCAACAATGGTGCATCACGGTACTATCTACCAAGCATTATCATAAAGACAGAAATATAATTACTAAATTATTACAAACAATAATAATCTAACTTCCAAGGTTCTAAAACATTTACAAGTTTGGAAGAATCATAATATAATAATTATAACATCATTCTACTTAATAAATATCATTATTTACTTTTACAATTACATAATATCTTTTACTCAAAAACTTTTTCTTTTCATTTGCCTTTCTTACTCGAGCTTTCGCCTAGCTCGAACTTAGCTGAAAACATTTTTATATAAAGCAAGAATGAGCTAACAAGCTTGCAAATATAACAGTTTAATAACAACAAAATCAAGAATCATGTTTTCATTTCAACAACTGAACAATAGTTGTGAAACTATCTCGAATAAATAGGAATAATAATAATAACAACAATAAAAAAAAATTTATTTAACATTTTTGAAACTACATACTTAGCGACCAAAAGACCTTGAACATTTTCTTTTTCATAAAAGGTTTAACAAAAATTCATCTTTAACCATCATTTTCTAAGTACGTTAGGGGATCAGCCTATTGTACTAATATTGTGCACAACCTATTTCCTTTAAACGACTATTTGCATTTACTTTTACATCGCAAAGGCCAGTCGAAAATTCGATCAAAAGTTTTCCTAATAATAGTGTTATTCATCTCAGACTTAAGTTAAAGTTATTACCAATTTAATTTGGTTTAGATGACATTTAAGAATTTAATAAATTCAAATAATATCTTAACACGTGTCTGGCCGAAACAACAAGGCATCGACATAATTTTATAATAGATTAAGAAATATCAAACATTGAATATTTAAATAACATGGAGTTTTAACATACCGATTAACTTGTGCAATTTATAAAATTTATTGCATAAGTTTTGATTTCACACAAAATATAAATACTGTGTAAAGTGATATTTTAATATAATCTGTAAATGAAGCTA
This sequence comes from Panax ginseng, assembly GCA_020205605.1. Classification (NCBI taxonomy): domain Eukaryota; kingdom Viridiplantae; phylum Streptophyta; class Magnoliopsida; order Apiales; family Araliaceae; genus Panax; species Panax ginseng. The sequence continues at coordinate 70,463,623 of CM035132.1, read as the reverse complement.
GAAAACTCGTACAATAATGGAGTTTTAGCATATTGAATAACGTGTGCAATTTATAAAATTTATTGCATAAGTTTTGATTTCACACAAAATATAAATACTGTGTAAATTGAAATTTTAATATAATCTGTAAATGAAGCAAGAAAACTCGTACAATTATATAATTTGTAGAAATAAAACTTGCGAAAGAGTTTAAGAAAACTTGTCTAAAGCGTTCTTTATTAATTACTTTAAAAACGCTCTTCAATTATCCTACACATTTAATTAACAATAATCTGTCAATTAGTCAAATAAAAACTCCATATTTTGGTTTACATCGCATTATTACTCATTTTATATTGTTCGCGTTTTATAATTTAATTAGCGTGACAATCTTCTTTAAAAACGTCTTACGGCGTTGCGGCGTTTGGGAACGCCACAACCCTCTTGACTACTCCCTAGGATGGTTTATATCCATTAATATTCATTTTATAATATTTATTATTATTTTTTGAATTTTTTTATTCTTATTATTTCTATTTTTAAGTTGAAATATTTTAGAACAATTGTCAAAATATCGCATGTCGTTGCAACATGGCACGTTGACATGCTCGTGACACGCCCGACACACACGAAGCCACACACTGTCGCCCAACATAGCCCGACGTGCAACACGTCGCTCAATGTCCCTCAACATTCTTCGACACACACCACGTCACGCAACGTTGCATAACATGTTCTTACTTGACTGTTCTAACCACCCTTCTTCCGAACCTCATAACTTGGTCTTTATAAGTTGGAATTAGTTTGTTCTTGTGTCCTTTTCTTCCTTGTAACATCTAATACAAATCCCCCCATGCGAAAAATTTTCCAGAACCATTTTGTGGGCGAAACAGTGACCCCAAAAACCACTTGACAACTAGCTTTCTGTTTTTTGGCATATTTGACTAGTCTAATTCCGAAGGGCATAACTCTCACTTTCAGACTCAGAATGAGGTCATTCTTATGTCTACGGACTCCTTATTTAACGTACTACATAAAACAAAAAATGAAAGAAATCTCTAACAAGCCAATCAGAATAGAAATCTGTCCAAATGTCAGGGGTCACACTAGTTATTTTTAGCTTTTAACTAGTTTTACATAAAAATTCTTCAGGACTTTGTTACTTAAGCTTTTGCTACCGTTATAATTGGGTGATGTTCATAACTCATAAAAGCATAACATAACACCCTAGTACTTAATTTTCAGATTTTATATGCTTCCTCAAAAGGTCATCAAAACATCCTATTACAGTCCACTAATTAGTCCTTTTTCCATTCCTTTACGCATAGGTTTTTATTTTAATTTTTTGGTTCCACTTTTAAGCATTTTAGCAATTAGCTTAACATATTATATATATCCTTATCACTCCAAGATCCTTCCATGATCTTTCAGTAAAAACACAACCACCAACAACGCACTTCCTATCAAGCTATAAAGCTTTTAAAAAAATAAAAAGGAAGAAGTAGTTAGGGTTCTTACCTTTCTTGTTCTTGTTCTTATTTATCTTGGTTAGATGATCATAATAAAAGTTTTCTTCTCCTTTTTTTCCTCTTGTTCAACCAAATCCAAGCTCTCTCTATTTTTCTTGCTTTTCTTTTCTCTTGCTATCTCTTTTTCTCTCTAACTTCTAGAAGGATAATGAATAAAATGAATAAGTGTTGCATGATTAAATGAATCATCCAACACTTGACTTAACCTAGCTTGTATTAGGTAACCTAACCTTAATTAAAACTAACTAAAGCTAAACAA